>CAOKZL010003061.1:0-132810 GCA_948472985.1 Iguana delicatissima
GCTTTCCTAAATCTGCCAGTCTTTACTCTGCATGTTAAAAGTGTTGTTTTTTAATCTGTAATGCTCAAGTCAATGGAAGAAGGAAGTTGTTGTGTATGCCTAACTGGTGGTTGCAGAAAAGAGGGGTCAGAAGAATTCTGGGCTAGGTGATACATTTGACGCTCCGGAAGCCGCCAAAATGTACACCAGACCCAGCAACTCCTGAGGAGAGAAGAATTCTGGGCTAGATTGTACAGACTGGCACACCCGGAAGCTGCCAGGCAACGTACATCAGATCCAGCATCTGCTGTGGAATTGAAGATTGGGGCTAGATTTCTGCTGGGGTTACACCAGGAAGCTAACCTCTCTACGCACAAATCAGACCCCCTCCGTTATTGGGAACAGCGTGTAAGTGTAATGTGTGTTAATGAATTCTAATGCTGCTATGTATCACTTGTACTAAAGGAAGAAGGAAATAGTACATGCTTGAAATTGCAAAGTTTTGAATTTAGCATGAAGGGGGGAATGAAGGGGTTAAAATCCAATGCCACTTGAATAGGAAAAATAAGCGAATTGAATTGTGCCTCTGAGTAAATTGCAGATGTCTGTCTTATCTCAAATTTTAGAGAATGGCCTTGCAACATTCCAAGGTCTGGGAATTCACAGGGAGGCACTATACTCCCTACCATTATTTTGTATCATTTTCAAACTAACTCTTTGTTCTCTTCTGTACACGTGTGTGCCAGTCAATGATGTAATGGAAAAGTTAACTAAAGATCTTTTTTCTCCAGTGATGGGCGGGCTAAGTAAATGATTGATTGCTGACATAGAAGGCAAAAGGTATATAGTGATGCTACCTCAATTAATTGACACAACAGTTCTGGGATAACTGTTGCCCTTGCGCAAGGTATTGTTAACAATAAAAATGGCTTTTTGATTTTTCCCTGAAACCTGGTCGTCTCCACTTTTCTTGGCCACAACACTACCACTCCTCTCCACGTGTTTGTGAGGCCCCCAGACAAGCATGAAACTAGGCTCGGCACTTAACTGCTGAAATGTTCTCAAACAATACAGGCAAACCAGAAATAGCCAGATCGCAGCTTCAGGGACCTCCTCAGCAAACACCCTCATTATGTATGCACGCTGTTTACAAAGGACTCCCTGCCCCGAGCAGGTAACTTGGCAAACTAGAAGCTTAAATGCCAAGCAGTGAGCATTTGCATACAGTCTACTTCTTTGTCAGTTCGGACTTAACTCAATCATGCTAAATTGTGACTTTTCGGAGACATTGTCTCGCACTCAAAACTCATTGTTGTCCCCAAGCCTGCATAGCCTGCAGTCACACTTCTCCCTATAAAAACTCCTGATTCCGAGACCTTCCTCGGATCGCTCCCGAGTTCCAACCGCCTTGCTGCCCCATTGCTTGGCATGCTTCCCCTCAGCTCCAGGTGCTGAGACACACCGAACCCCAGCATCGCTCTCTATCTTCTTCCAGGCTTCAGGAACAGGTGTTGTATCACCCGAACCAACCATCTCTCTGACAATCCCACTATCTTATTCACACCTTTATTTTCCTTAGTTATCTGTGTGCTTGTGTTGCTTACATTGTGTGCCTGTATTTAATAAAGATCATTCATTATTTTCAAACTGGTCTGCTTCTTGACTTGGCCTGACCCCATAAACACTGGGTTACAAGATCCTGCTAAGTTACCCTGCGTCTTGTAACGCTAAAGCAGTGCTCTGAGCTAATTTTCCCCACCTATAGTTGAGCACATTTTGGATTCCCCCCGCCCAGGACCTGCAGTAAACAGGGTAACATGTAACACAAGCCACTGTTGGCCTATTGTTTATGGTTATCTGTACTAGATTCTGAATCATACATAATTCTTCAGTACATCTCTGATACTTTCCATGTCTTTTTCTCTTTCAATTTCCAAAAAAAGGAGATACAACAATTTATAAGCTCCATTTTGTCCAAGAACTCTTTCCTTTGTTTTCCCAATGCCTCTGTGATTGAAGAGTCTCCTGATATCACGAATAAATATGAGACTGAACAATGCTTAGACTAGTTTCCCATGTGAACAATCCTCAGAAGGCCTGGTTAATATCTGATTTAACTTCCCTTTATGAGAGTTTATCAGAAAATTGTTTTTCTTATATACTCTGAGCAGTTTCCAGGTAGCTGACATGGACAAAAGACATCCTAATGAGGAGAGCTAGAATGTTTTGTGCACAAAGTTCTTTCTTTCTTTTCTTTCATTTTTCAACAGGTAGTTAGCACCTGGCGACACTCCTCTGCCTCTATGCACTAACAACTGAGATATTACAAGTTTTGCCTCTGGGGAAATTGTGCTATAGAAACACTTTGACGTTAGTGTTAGACAAAAGTAATCCTGCTAGCTGAGCTGGCAGAGAAATCATGTGAAGTTTCTGAAATCTGGAAGTGAATATGGAGAGACAAGAGGAATGGGTTCTCTAAGTAAAAGGAAATATAACCACCACACCCTATTTGTCCTGTACTTCCGTCTGTTCTCATTTCACTCCCAGATACCGCTAAGGATTATCTTCTGACTTATAGCCTTGTTGACCTTTAGTACTGAATTTCCAGAGACAGTCATCTTAGAATAGTTAAGACATTTTCATTCAACAAAGATGACAACAGAAAGCACATAGGGAAATATTTTGGTGTAACTACATTCAAAGCACTCCTGAGCTGATACTTCCAAGCAACCTTCTCATGGCACTAATCCTAGAATATTGTAATCTTGAAAAGGTACACCATCATGAAATTAGTAGGGTGCAATGTTATGGGTTAGGTTCAAAGAAACAACTCCAGTGTTTTGCAGAGTAATTGTCCATGCACTATAAAACAGATAATACCATGATTACAGCTTATATGTAACTTACAGAATGGATGGATCCATCCCTGGTTTAATTTGAGTATCTAGGCCACATTTCTGCCAAGAGGTTTTGAAATACTGTAGATCTCCCACAACATATCCCACCTTTTTCTCAAAACTGGGACTCAAGCCAGATCCTACCAGTGTTTAAAAACAGATTCAAATAAAAAGACAAATTTAATAGTAAGACACAAACAAACTTCCAACACAATAAAAAACAATATTAAAGGCACACTGATAGAAAAAGCACAGCACCATTGCTAGCAGCCCACCTCAACAAAAAAACTGTATTTGCCTGCCAGCAGAAAGACAACCAGGGATGGGGGAGAGTAGCTCAGCCTCCTTTATATTAAAATTTGGCAGCTTGGACCAATAAAAAAGATGTTGGTTTCTTATCTCATTAGACCAGAGGGCTTCTAGCAATTTCTAGTTCTTTCCACTCCCAGCAATTACTTTTACTATTGCTGATTAGATGAACTGATGTAACAAGCACCTCCCTTGTCTGCAGCTTGGGTACTTCAAATATAACAAAATGGCCCTTTGCTAATTAGGGTAACTTTCTCAGACTGGTTCTTGTGTAGCCATCATGTACATCAAATGTTAAAAAAGTTGATGCTAGTCTACCCCATGACTAGACCCTTCTAGCAGATTATGACTAAAGTGTGTAAAATAGGCTCGGAGTCCTGCCCAGAGACTTATACTGTTTTCCTATGTCTTACTATTGGTATGTATGGCTAGGTTAATTTTGCTGTCTTGTTTTATGCCTGGGTGCACAATTCCCACCACTACTCTTTTGTTATTCTATATGTTTAAAAATTACTCCCTTTCCTTCTGTAAATAAATCTACCTCATTTTAACGTTATCTGTATTCCTATGTCTGGCGGTCTCAGTACTAAATCTTGTTCCTGACCAATTGTTTCACTTGTTGCTATTTGGGGGGAGACGGCGCTGGACTCAACTCTTTGTTGCCTGAGAGCCTAAGGTACAGTTTGGGTTTATCCAGGCCCAAGCTAAATAAACAGACAAGAATGGTGACAGTCTGCCTTGACAGGTTGGTATTTCTGACCTGGAAATATTTTTTGGCCCGTGGATGTCCTTCACAAGCAGATAGCAATAAGGATGGACAGATGTCCCCACCAAATGTGCTTTTGAGGGTAGTGAAACCATAGAATCATAAAGTTGGAAGAGACCACAGGAGCCCTCCAGTCCAACCCTCTGCCATGCAGGAACATACATCAAAGCATTCCCAACAGACGGCCATCCAGCCTCTGCTTAAAAATCTCCAAAGGAGACTCCACCACACTCCAAGGCAGCATATTCCACTGCTGGACAGCTCTGACCATCAGGAAGTTCTGACCAAGAGAAGCTCCTTCACACCCTGCAAGCATCTTATAGCCTGGACAAGCTCCCTTGGGAAACATTGTTCTTTTAGGGCCTTATAGATCATACCTTGAATCTTCTGTAAGATCATAACCACCACTTCAATTTTTGACTAGTAACAGTGAAGCTGTTACACGTTGTAATTTATCTGTAACCTATCCTGCTGAACAGTGAGGCCACTGAATTTTTAGTATCTGTAAGTCAAAAGGTAGGCCTACATCCAGAATGTTACAGTATAACATGCCCAGTACATCAGATCATTTATAACTAATGTAGGTGTCATGATGGCCAGAACAAACATCTCCAGGAACAGGCACAGTTGGCTTGCTAGCTTTAACTGTCCACTCTCCTAGCCACCACCAAAATCTGGTCACATGCTCTTATGACTGAATACAGGAGTACGCACAAGCTGCAAACCTGAGCTCTGACACTGTCTAGTAGAAACTGAATTCCTATTCCTTGATCTACCTTTTGACTGACCAGGAGCACTTCAGCGTTCTCTGGATTGAAAGTGGAATAATAAGATGTTGAAAGTGGAATAATAGCACTATAACAGTGTAGTGAGGAAATGGTCCTAGTTGTAAAAAGGGATTCATGGGAAAGCAGGGGCTAAAACGCACCAAGGCTGTCATCTGTCCTATAGGGCTCTCAGTGATCTGCAGTGCTGTGAAGAGCCCATGGACAAGTATGGGACACCACCAGTCGTGCACTCATACCGACCTTTTCTGTAAACCACTACTGTCCGCTCCTTGGATAGACTCTTCAGAGCAGCAGATCATACAAAAGTACTTTGGGTTGTTTTTGTTGTTGTTGTTTTAGAATGGAAAAAAATAGTTTAATAGTGTAATCATATAAAGTGGAGTCAGATGATTACTCAAATCAGAACTGTCTTCTGATTTAGAACATAGCCACTTTCTGAAGTGTCTCATGAAAGGCGTTCAATAATGAGTTTATGATACTCAGATAAGTAGTGTGTTTGTTGTTCAGTAGGAGCTAACTGTACATTTTTCTGTATTATTCTGGACCTCCCCTTTGGATGTATCCCATCTCTCCAACTGATGCGGGTTTCCTCCTGTATTTTTGAGGTAACATTCTTACTAATTCTAATGTGCCTTGTGTTCTACCACTAAATGAAATATGTTGATGGGACAGCAGTCCTGCAGAGATCTGTGAGGAAGATGCATGAAGCAGTGGCATTCTTGATTGTAGAGGTTCTTCCATTTCTGTCTGGAAACTTTATTGTGTATGTGGCTGCCATCTTGCTGTCCATGGTGACATGAAAGTACTTTGGACTTGAATTTTGCTATATTGGCCATAAAATTGGTCAGAACTGGCATACCTGCTCATTATTCCTAAGGTGTATTCAGATGTCCATGGCTCATCATGCCACAGCCAAGCTTCATTTGCTGATTTTTATGGGGCTTTCAGATAAGCCTCCCTTGTTTTTCCATTATTGTTCACTCTTTCTCCTTACTGTGGGAGATCCATTAAGAGTGCTTCCTGAGAGATGACTCCCATAGCGCCCAATTAAAAGGCATCAGGCAGCAATGCTCTTTCTTTTCCATAATGGGCTTTTTGTGTGTGGGAAAAGAGAAAAGCCAAAAGAAATGATGGGAAAACATGGGCGGAGTACAAATTGAAGAGAACACTGTCCGCACCTAATGTACACTTCCACAGAAGAGGCAGTGCAGTAGCACAGTAAAAGCCCCACCGGGGAGAACCAGGAGATGGGCCGAGCGGCGCTGTGCCTTCTGGGCTACCCAGGAGATCCTGCTGCCTGGAAACTGCCGCTCAGGAATCTGAGAGATGACCGAGGGGAGAAAAGGGAAGAAGTACTGAGAAGACACTGGGGGGGCTGCAAGGTGAAGATGAGGAGTGCTTCCAGACATGCTTTTCATCTTGCCATCACCCTCCACGTTCCCTGCGTTTTAAGACAGAACTTCCCAAACTTTTTACCCCGGTGACACGCATCATTTCACCACACAATAATTCAGTTTTACCAGCAAACTGGAGGTTAAACTAACCTCTCGTAAGAGATAATGACCCATACATCAATTGTAATACCAGAATGTGTGGGGACACAGCATAGATTTTTAAAAATATATGATTTATAAATAATAACGTACATTTCCAAGATTGTAGGTCACATACTAATGCGTCATGGCACACCGTTTGGAAAGCCCTGTTTGAAGACCTCCACGTGTAATTTTTTTTTTCTTTTCCACTGCTTCTTCTTTCAGAAAAGCCCTTAAAAGACTACGCACTATCTTCTGAGGAACCCAACAAAGTGCCTTCCGACTCCTAGCCAGAAGAAACAGTCCAGGTCCTCTGTATCCCCGTAAAACTCCGCAACTGAGGCAGGCCGGTTGAACATCCTCGTCCGGAGGTAATCAACTACGGAGGAAAACCTCCCAGGGCCGGCGCCTTCCAGTCGCCAGCGCAGCCAGCTGGAAGCCTCTCGGTTCAGGCCCCGCCGTCCAGCGAGCTTCATTCCCCACACACGCCCCTTGGCTGGGACGTGGGCCATTTCCGCCGTGGGCTGTTCTAGGGCTCTTCTTCGACTTTCAACATCCTCTGCAATTCCGGGGTTTGCAAACTGCAAACCCCAGGATTCCAGAGGATGTTGAAAATCGAAGAAGAGCCCTAGAACAGCCCAGGGCGGAAACGACATTAATTTGACACAGGGCTGGCCCCAGCATCCAGAACAACGGGCGCGGTTGACTATCGAATTTCAGGGTCCTGCCAGCCGAAGGGCCCACCTGCCCCCACGCCCGGCCGGCGCGGCCCTCCGCGCCCAGGAAAGGGCCGGCCTTAAAAACCGCGGGGGGGGCGGGAGCCGCACCTGGCCGCCCGGCGCCGCTCCCATGCCAAAGCGCTGAGGGCGGGAAGTCGGGGGAGGGGAAGCACCAGGTCTCGCGGGATTTGGCGCCCCCCCGCCCTCCCGGTCCGTCCCCCATTCCCTCGGCGGGCTGGAGCGCAGAGGGAAAAGGGGGAGGCGGGCGAGCGGGAAATCCCCGGAGCGCCAGCGGCTGCCGAGGGCGGGCGGAGGAGTGGCCGGTGCGGGTGCCGCCGCGGCCGCCGCTTCCTCCTTGCCCAACCACCACTGCCGCCGCCGCCGCCGCCGCCAGTGGGGTGCCTGAAGGAGCGCCGTCCGTCCTTCCTTCCCGCTTCCTGTTGACGGAGCCGCGCCTCCCGCCCCGCTCATGGAAGCGCCGCCGCGTCCGACCTGAGCTTGGCGCCGCTTCAGAGGGAGGTCCGGAGGGGGGGCGGCGGCGGCGTGGCAGCGGTGGCTCCCAGCCCTGTGGCCGGGCTTCCACAGCATGGGTAAGGGCCCTCCTCCCCCACTCCTCCTAAGGGGTATCCCCTCCGCTTAAGATAAAACCAAGCAGAAACGGCGGCTGAGGCGCTGTGCGGCTCCGGTGGGAAGTTGCCTTCCCGCGTCCCCGCCTCCCCGCACAGCCGCCTCCGCCCGCCCCGGGGACTGGCACCAGGAGGCTCCGGGGGCTCCTCCTACCTCTCAAATGCAAAACAAGGCTGCTCTTTTCTTTACCGCTGTCTTCCTCCTTCCCAGGTGGGCGCCGCTAATAATACGCCCCGCGTGCCCCCCCCCGCCTTCTGTCCGGGTTGCAAGTAGGGCTGGCAAAGTGGTCTCTCGCGGAGCCCGTCCCCGCGTGGAGGGAGGGCTGTCCCGGGACAACTTGGTCCTTCGTTTCGATCCTCTCGGTGCTGCTGGAAGAGGGTGGCCACTCTTGCTCCTGCGAGCTTAGTCGCCAAAGTCTGCGGCTCCGGGGAAGAAAGCTTGCATTGACCTGGCACTGGCAATAGAGGATTGCGCTTTCCCTTTTGTCCCCGCACTTTGGAAATAAGCAAGAAGCTACTCCGGGATATGGTGTCTGTCTTCTTGACTGCATTATTTACTTCACTTACTTCGTTGTTTACTTCATTATTTATTCCATTATTCTCCTAGTTGTGTCACGGTCCGTGTACACCAGCGTTTTGTGTTTCATTTTGCAGCATGTTTGGAAAGTGTGGTTGTATTGAAAACAGCCTTATCAGACATCTCTTTGTTGGATTATAGTTCCGATGTGTGCTGCCGGTTTGTTCTATTGGGCCAAACTGCTGTTTATTATGAAATAAAAGTATAAGTAGATTCCAAAGCTGAGTAAAGTTCCAGTAAGGTGTGCTGCAGGGCATTAAAGGGCTGCAGTGTGTCTCTGGTTGGTCCCTTTAAAGTGGAATCACAGTTGCAAGAGACTGTTAGAGCCTTGAGACAAGACATGTGCAGACATGCTTATTTGGAATAAATCTGTTTGTTTCTCCAGTGGGTTGTACTTCCAAAAAATTACATTGATGGTGGAAAGAAGCATATGAAATGTCTCAGCTGCAAAGGTGTCATATTTATTGTACACTGTTAAATGATGCAAACTTCTGAAAATAATGAAAGCAAAGAGAATATCAGTGTCAAACGAAAATGCTTAGAAATAGAGAGGTTACCTGGGCATTGGGTCATAAGTATGTTGAGAAACTAATGGAAAACAATCAGGAAACAGTAGGTGCAGAACAGCCAGCATGGTGTATGGATTGGGACTCAGGAGACTCAGGTTCGAATCCCTGCTCAGCCATGGAACCTCACTGAATGAACTTGGCAAGTCATATTCTTCAGCCTCAGGGGAAGGCAAAGGCAACCCCCCCCCAAATCTTGCCAAGAAAGCTCTGTGATAGTTTCATCTTCAGGTTGCCATGAGTTGGAGATGACTTGAAGGCACACAACGACAATAATTGTAGAACAATACATTGTAAAGAGAACTAGGATTTTAGTTTTGAAAACAGAATTCTTGATTTAATGCCATATAGCAAGCATTGACAATGCAATAATTGGAGGAAGTGCTCGGTAGCTGTGTAAAGCATAATCCTGTTTTGCTTATTTCCAGTTCCTCTAAATTTAGCTCAGGAGTAATTCTTTTCTTTGGTGGGAATAATAATTGTTGTCTGGGGCCTGATAATTCTTTCTTAAGATATTTTTTCCCATTGAGAAGAATGTGTGGCTTGCCGCTGGCTTTTGTTTTTTTCTGACTGCTTGTAAATTGACAGGTAGTAAAATAAAGACTATGAGTACAGCATAGGTTATAGACGTACTTGTAGAACAACAAAGTATAACTGTATATAAAGCCACTTATTGAGACTAAAAAAAACCTTCACATTTTGCTTGTCTGCAACTCTTTTTCCTCTAATAAGAAATGCACACAGAGATGGCTTCTTTTATCAGTTGTCTCTAATGTAATGCTCATTACCCTTATCAAGTGTTAATACCAGAGTTTCTGAAGACCCTGTGTTTCTGATAAAGACCCTTATAGAAGTAATGTAGTGGCTGCCTGTGTGTTCATAGAACACCTCTGGCCATACCTACCCACGGAGGCTTATTTTTTTCACATTGATTGGTCTTGTGGTATGGGGTTAAGGTGTTCAGAAGGTGGGCCTAGATTTTATTGAGAGTTAGAAGATATGTTCTGTTGTGCACAGAGAAGTGGTTATAGTACTCTGTAGATATCTGCTAATTAGGAAATACTGTCAGAGGGTTGACCAAGTTATGCTGCTCTGCCATGTTTCTTAGACCACTTAACTTAGTGGCTCTGGTGTCATATTACAAATTGCTTTAGGTGTTGAGGGGGCAGACTGACCAGAGGGAATCTGGGAACCAAGTTCAACCAGTACAGCCTGATGTGTGTGGAAAAGTATGCAAACCTCTAGGAGGGGGAGGGGGGAGTTCTTAAAACCGAAACCGGTGCTGCATCCTCAGTTCTGGCTAAAGCAATGTCTCTGTGGTACATGGAATCTTTAATAAAACCTTTTTGAATTAATCCATGAAGCATGGTTATTGAGTTAGATTGAGACAGAACATTACAGGGTGGTCAGAATTGAACAAAGTTTAGGTCTTCTTCCCAAGACAGTATGCCCTGGAGAGACACCCTATCTCAGACCATTGGGCTGACAAGGCTAAACCAGTCATTAAACCCAGAGGAGGAAAGAAGCTGGTTGAGATCACCCAGGGAGGTGATTTACCAAGGACCATGCTGGGTACCCCAAGGGTAGAGGCACCACCAGTGACCATTGATCAGTGAGATGGGCCTCAGATGCTGACGGTTGCGAGCAACGTGCAGAGAGATGAGACATGCATCACAGCAGGGCGTTTGGCACATTTTGCATGAGGAAAGCTGCAGAACTGGAGGCAGAGTGTGCATGAAGTCAAGGGCTACCTGGAGGTGATTTTAAATCAGCCCCACAGTAGGAAGGTGCCTCGAAAGAGGCAGAAGATCCCCATGAAGCCTATGAGGAGGCGGAGGAGGCAGTTGAGTGCCAACACTAGAAATACAGTTCAGAGAATGGTGACTTCCCACTCTCCTGCCAGACTGGATCTGCTAGACCCCCCACCCTTTTATCAGTTGGGGCTTGAAAGCTGTCTCTGATGGGGATGCAAAGAAATTGCCATTCTGTTTAACTGTCAAGGTCTTTATGTGTGACTAGGAGAGCACCTTCCTCATGGGGGCTGCCAAGGTGCACTTTGTATTGGCACAGGGGAAGCAGCAAAGTGGCTGTCAACTTGTACTACATGGAGGAAGTGGAGTTAGACAACTTCAGTGCATTCATGACCAGCTTTTCCTACTTTGAAGACCTGTTCTAGCAGAAGAAAGCATGCACCAGTATCCAGTGATTGATGCAGGGGAGCAAGTCAGTGGTGGAATTAATGGCAGAGTTTCAGCAGCTATCAGGGCGCATTCTTAACTGGTCAGAGATGACCAAGATATGCTATTTCCATGATGGTCTTGATCTCAACATACTGGAATAGTCACTACTGCAGGGGAATCCTAATACCCTGCTTGGATGGCTGTGGCTGGGTGCAGAGGTAGAGGCAATACAATTGAGTGTGAAGTTTGCCAAGCAGATATAGTTCCCAGCAGAAGGGGATATAGTTCCCAGCAGAAGGGGAAAGTGGCACAAAGAAGGCCAATTGGGGCCCTGTCAAACTGGCAGCAGGAGAGATGGAGGAGGCTTGGTCTGTACCTGTGGGGTAGAGGAGAGGGGCATTCCATCACTAACTGTCCAGTGAGATCCATGGAAATGTCCACTGACTGGACCAGCAATGAGACTCAAAAAGGGAAGGGAAGAGCCTAAGAAACCACCAATGCAAGCACAAGAGAGCACCACCTCCAGCCAGCAGTGGACCTCTTGTGGAGAGATAATCCATTGGATGAGTCCCAAAGTAGCATTGAGATGTCAGGAGATGAGACCCTGTCCTAAATGGAGCCAAGAGGCAAGCTGCAAGCAGACGACACCCTGAGGTAGTGGTGAGTGGATCTGGAACCCCATGCAGATGGACAGGAACCCAGTGATGGGAGGCCCCATCCAGTATCTTGGTGTGCATGAGGGTGGGGGAGCATGGGGAAACCCTGCAGTTTGTTTTAGTCCCCACAGCTTCCCATCCAGTTGTGCTGGGACTGAAACGGCTTAGGCATCACAACCCCAGATTGACTGGATAACTAGGTGACATTCTGAAGCCTCAGGTACCAGCCCCACTGCCTAGTGGTGCTCAGGCTGGGTGAGATGGAAGTGAGCTGGTGGCAGGACTAATAGTAGCTCCTGAGCCAGGTGGTCCAGGGGACTGCCAAATATGCAGACCTATAAGAATTGTTTGAGGGAAAAGGAGACAACGCTTTACTGCCCCATTGCACATTGGAGTGCACTATCAAACTGATTCCAGAGACAGAACTGCCTAAAGCTAAACTCTGTTCCATGAAACCCAAGGAACTGGTGGGCTTGAGGGAGTTTATACATAAAAACCTGGCCCAGGGTTTTATTAGACCGGCCACAGCTTCCACAGCCACCCTTGTACTGTTCCGGCACAAGAAGAATGGCTTTGTATGGATTACAGAAGGTTGAATGCTATATGCATCTCCAATAAGTATCCCACGCTTTTGATGAAAGACATGCTGGCTCGTCTCACCAAAAGGGGAACCTGAATTGAACCTGAGGGAGGCATATTTTTGAGTGCAAATCAAGGACAGGCATGAGTGGAGAACTCCTTTTAACTATCAGTTGGAGTCTTTTGAATATTTAGTTATGCATTCAGATTGAGTGGAGCACCAACTGTGTTTATGCACCTGATTGACAAGGTGGCTCATGACTATTTATAGCAAGGGGTGCTGGTATATTTGGATGACGTCCTGATATACACAGAGGACTACCAATCCCATGTGGAATTGCTGAGGAAGGGATTGAGGAGATTGGTAGACAATCAGTTATATGTAAAGTTAAATGTGAGTTCCCCAGAAACAAACTGGCATATTTGGGGTATTGCATTTAGGCTAAGGGGGTTGAAATGAATCCTGTGAAGGTCTGGAACAATTCATCCCCAGCTTTGCACAAGTAGCATTGCCACTGACTGACTTGCTTCTCTCTCTGATACTCTTTTTCCCACTCTTCCTTCCCACCCAGTGGGCTCCCAGGATAGATTACTCTTGCCAGACATTTGAGAGGCCTTGGGAATGAGTGGAGTGGCACATGAAATTAAACCAAGGCTTGCATGCGAGGCTTTCTGTGCCCTAATAAACTGTATAGTATTTGCAAGCAGAAAAATAAGAGGTAAAGAAGAAATGAGTTTTTCATGTATAGTGTGATTAGGAACAGTATAGCAAGGGTGGGCAAAGTACAGTCCATGAGTTGCCTGTAGTCCCCAGGGATCAAAAAGAATTTTTGCAAAATTTTTCAAAAAACAATTTGCTCCCTAAGTTTTGTCCTCACCATCAAATGCAGGGGAAATATACATACTGCATATGTCTACCGCATTTTGCTGTTCCCTGGCCCAGTTTAAACCCAGGAGAGGCCTGTTTTGAAGCATAAAGCAAAAGGAAATGATTTCTGCTCACTTCCTGTTGCTAAAATGGCTCAGGAAATCCTAAAACGTATTAAAAATGTCCCCCATGCCTGCAGGCCATTTGAGGGCAAACGATGTTTTGTGAGATTAGGTCTGGTGAAGCAGTGCAGCCTTCCAAGGTCTATTGTGGGTGGAGGTGAGAGTAACACGGCCCCCTAGCCTTTCTTATTTGCCCATCTCTGGTGTATGCGAATGAGATATGCAGAAGCTGTGTTTATTTGAAAAACGAGATATTTCCGCTTGAGCTGTTTCTTTCTTGGAAAAATGGAGTGAAGATGTAACACATACTTCATTCTTTAGCACGATGCATGAAAGTTTTCTGGTTCTGCCAGACTTTTAGGTCCAAGTATCAAAGGTAGTTAGTAGATCTTGTACAGTGCAGCTTACACAGCAGTAGTGCTAGTATTTTCAAGTATTTTATCCAAACAACATGCTTGCTTAGTTTTTTTGAACATGGTGGCATGCCACTTTTACAGTAGAGCCTCAGAATCCCCTTGCATTTCACTTGCCTCTAATTCTTTCATTGCTCTGTCAAAAGAAACAAACTGATTAATGTTTGAAAATGTAAGTTTCAGTGAGGGGACCAATATGTTAACAAGTTTTGCGTTAATCTATTCACACCTTCCATATTTTGAGATGTACAAATTTAAGAATGGGGGCTCTTTATTTTTATGGGATTAATTTGAAGCATTCTACAAATTACAAGCTTATATTATTTACTGAGATGAAACAGCATGCAAAGGATTACAGTAGTGTTTTGTTTTGTTTTTTTGGTCTACAGCTATGACACTTTTTCCTTATGCATAGTACCATGGCAAGGCAGCTCCAGTTTTGGAGGGCCCTCTGGCAAAATTTGCTCAGTGGTCCATTTTTTTCTCATCATCAGTGTTGCTGTCCATTTACTTTCCTCTGAGTTTTCTTAAGATCTGTGATTATTTTTTTTCCAAATTCAAATTTAATGTACCTATATATATATAATGCATACTGGACAAAGGGAAAACTGTAGCATAATCCTTAATTTTCTTAAAAGATTGTCTGTTCCAATTGATGGTTTATAAACTTGGTTTGCTTAGTACTTCAGTGGGAAAAGCATGTTAGGGCAGTTGAACTTCTGCCCATAAATTGGTATGTGCGGTACATAAGATCCTCTGTGTACAAATCACCTTGTTTTTCCTTTCAGGTGGTTTACTTTTTCATTTTTCTGTGTTCCTTTCTTGAGGGAGCGAAAACTTCAGTCACAACACCACTTGATGGGGTAGGGGCTGAAGCATATATACACGCACACACAAAAATCAACAATAGTCCTTTTCTAGCCAGACTGGTCTTCATCTGGTAGAGCAGTTTATAGTCTGACTTGTCCAGAGGAGTAAAGCCAGCTGAACTAGCATTGCTACTACTTTCATAACCTTCTTTTCACAGAGTTTTTGTTACATGAATAAGGGGAAAAACAACTTATAAAATAGCTACCACAAAAAAGATTTTTTAAAAAAAAATCAGTTTTGAGAAAATGAATTTGGATTGTATATTGTATATTTCTTGAGAATCATAGAGATGTTTTGAGAACAATTTTCAGACAAACCTAAAGTTAAAAATACTAGTAGCTGAAACTACTGTGCAAATTCTGAGCATTTCTGCAGTATTTATCATTTACTTAATTGAACAGTAATATCAGGCAGGTAATATTTTTTGTAGTAGTATCAGGCAGGTAATATTTTTTGCAAGGGTGGACTTCGATAAATATTCTGCTAATATGGGCAGTCTGAATTTCCAGAATACTAATTGCTTAAGGAAACTTGGCTATATGACAACTTCCGGCATAATTCCAACAGTAAGTAGCAAGATGCACTTGCTCATGTGTGTAGAGGCTGCTAATTGTTTGGCTCGTTTTACTTGTATGTACAATTGGCCCTCCATATCTGTGCACTCTGTATTCATAGATTCAATCAACCATGGCTTGAAAATACTTTTTTAAAAAAATCCAAAAAGCAAAGTTTCACTTTTCCATTTTATATAAGGGACACCATTATGCATAATGGGACTTGAGCAGCCACAGATTTTGGTATGCACAGGGGATCCTGGAACCAAACCCAGCACAGAGCTTTCCAAACTGTGTGTCATGACACATTACTGTGTCAGCTGCAGTATGTAGGTGTGTCGCGTGAGTGTAACAGGTGGAGGGGCTGCCTTTCTGGCTGCCACAGCAGGCCTGGCCTGAGTGAAGGGATTGCCTTTGCTTCTGCCACTCCAGGCTGAGGAAGACCCCAGCGATGGTGGCGGCAGGCCAGGTATGGATGGAGGGGCTGTCTCTCCTGCTACTACATCGGCCAAGGAAGACCCTGTGAGGGCAGCAGCAGGCCAGACCCAGGTGGAGGGGCTGCCTCCACTTATTGAATTACTGTGTCACAAAATGATGCATGTCTAAAAAGTGTGTCACCAACATGAAAAGCTTGGAAAGCTCTGCCCTGAGGGCCTGCGGTATGCTGTGGTTACCACATTCTGGAAGATCAGAGAAATTGTGATTGAGACATACAGGTGCAGTGGATAACAACAACAGGAGAGTGAGTACCTGCTGCAGTTGGGAATAGAAGAACTTCAGAATTTATGTGGAATGTAACTGTGCATATGTACTATGATTCTGACATTTTGGCTGAGAGTAGTTGACATTAAAATATAAAACCATTAACAAAGTGTTACTTTTATCATGAAGAAACTGGCTGTCTTCTTTCAAGCCAGGTAATTGTGCATTTGAAGAATCTGGAAGCAGTATTAATTGATTTGAGGATGTGAATATTTTGACAGGGTTTAGCAAACTGTCTGGCTGAACTTAGTAGCCAGACATCATTTCTTTTAGTTAGCCATAAAGCCCAGTCCTACAACTGTACTAGTGTACTCTGTGCACTTTAAACAAAAAGAAAGAAAACAAAAACCACCCTAAATTAATTACTTTAGAAAAAAGAGCTTATGGACAGATTTTATAGAATGATTTTGTTTATGTATTTTTTTAAAAAAAAATTAAGACTCAAGGCATTATATGAAAAGACGTTCAAAAGATTTTTAGGTGGTTGGCAAAATGAAATCAACAGCTGGTACCAGGCTTCCAAGGGGAAGGCATTCAGCAGCTAGGGTCCCACACAGAGAAGATTCTCTGTTGTATCTCCATGCAGTATATTGCTCCTATCAGTGGGATACAGAAAATGGCTTTTCCTGCAAATGTGTTTTGGCAAATATATAGAAAAGGATAGGTGCTTGATAATGACAATTTAGGACTTCAAATGTTGTTGCCATTGCTGTGAATGCAGATGAGAAGCCATTTTAAAATACTAATTTTTGTTTCTTTTGTAAAATAGGAGTTTAGATTTATTGTTGTGTGCCTTCACATCGTTTCTGTTTTACGGCGAACCTAAGGGAAACGTGTTACAGAGTTTCCTGGGGCTGAGAGTGTGTTTAACATGCCAAAGGTCACCCAGTGGGTTTCCATGCCAAGCGGAGAATCATACCCTTAAATCCAGGATCATAGTCCAACTCTCAAACCACTACATGATGCTGGCTCTCTAGAAAATGATGGCAGCCAAGGGTGACTGGTATGCTCTGACAGTGCTGATGCTTTCCTTTTTCCATGGAATGACCCTCAACTTTTCTACCAGTCATATCAAAATCAATAATTTTGCCCCAAAACTTGCTCTCAACTTATATATGATGTTGACTTGTTGTTGTCATCGTGTGCCTTCAAGATGTTTCCTAAGGTGACCCTAATGTGAACCTTTCACAGGTTTTTCTGGGGCTGAGAGTGTGTTGTGTTCAAGGTTACCCAGTGGTTTTCTGGGGCTGAGTGGGAAATCGAACTCTGCTCTCCAGGGTTGTAGTCCAGTGTTCAAACCACACCATGCTGGCTCTGTAGACATCATTATTATCATAATCATTATTATTATTATTATTAGACTTGTTATATTTAGTTTATCATAATGACTTATCTATTTCTGCAAAAAGGAAATTACAGCATTTGTTTCTTGGAACAACATAATACTTTTCAAAAAAGAGAACAAAATTAATCAACAGAAGAAAAGACTATTGAATTAGTTTTCCAAGATTTTTAAAAAAGTGGTAATTTGGAATCTCATATTAGTATGTCTCTTGTAGTCGGCTTGAGGGGCTTACCCTGAAGGTTATGGAAGTCTTTAATGTCTGTATATAAGGGTCTTAGATTTTGGACTGCAGTACAGGTATATGGAAGGTATGAACAGGAGAATTAGCCTTTCTTGTGCCAGACAAAGGGAATTGGGAGGAGTCAGGGGCTGTAAAAACAGCTGCACTGCCTATATTATAGAGATAATTCATACTGATGTTTCCTTCTTGGTGCAATTTTTGCATGACTTCAAAATAAATGTGTTTTTCAGTTAACTGTGAATGTTTAAAGAAGCACATATTGAAGCTCCTATCTTAACAAAAACCGTTTTAGTACTTATATCATTTTCAGCCTTTAATGTTTGAAGGTAATATCTCTTAATTTTATATAGGCCAGGGATATTGACAAAAGCTGGTGTGGATAAGTCAGGGAAACCAAAAATAAAAGGTTTGTGGCAATCTTAATGGATGTATGTTAAATATACTTAACCTAGTTGTAGTTGGTCTTCCACATTCATGGAATTAACTCACACAGATGTGATTATTTTGGAGTTTCTCCAACTTCTACCTTGTCCAGTCGCTTCTTTTCTAAGGACACCTTCCCTCTCAGCGGCTCCAATCAGGGCATACAGCCCTTTAAAAATCCACCTCTGGTCTTCCGCCTCCTCCACCAGCTGCTGCCCGGCCATCTATAGTCAGGCCTCTGCATTCACTAGGGTTGGGGTGCAGAGGTAGAAAAATTGGAAATATCAAAATGTTTGTCTGTGTGCGTTAGAAGGGGACCGAGGTGTGTTGGGGAGGACACCCAAGATCAAAACCAAGTCAGGGAAAAGAGAGGAAAAGGGGTGGGTTGGCATGGTGGTCCTTTGCCTCCTGCTTGGAGGTGTGTTGAGGCATCAGGAAAGGGTTTGTGGTGCTGAGAAATTGGGCTGTGAGTCATCCTTAGCTGGGCCAGGCATCTGTTGGTAGAGGAGGACTAGAGATGGGTTTTTAAAGGGCTGCACAGGATGCTTAGAGATGCTGAGAGGGAAGGTTCCCCGGAAAAAAGTGCCTGAGGTTGAGGGGCAGGACTTGGAGATACTCACAAGTAATCAAATCTGTGAAAGTCAAACCCGCAGGGCCATCTGTATTGCCTTTCTTTGATTCCACCCTCAGGAATTTGGTCAGTGCTGGATTTACTGTAGACAACATCCAGCTTATACAGATGAGTACTGTGATAATGGGGCTTCCCATTATCTAGGCTTATCAAAGGGAGATACTTCCCTCTTCAGGTAAACCACGGGTTAATGAGGTTAGGATTACATCAGGGGTCACAGGGTGAGAGTTGACCAACCAAAAAGAAAGGGTCAGCATCACAGGTCACAAGGTGAGAATTGACCGACCAAAAGGAAAAGAGGTGGGCATCTTGGAGAGGCTTCCAGATTCTTCCAAGGAGGAAAATATAAAACTTCTGAGCGGCCATGTGGCCAGAGAGAGACACAGATACAGAGAGAGCCAGAGAGAGCGCTGGGCCAGTGGAGCTGGCAGCATGCCGTGTCTCCTGGACCCCTCTCTCCTCCTTTAGACCATCTACGCCTATAACTTAATTGTGAGTAACTAGAAATAAGTAGTTAGACGCGTTAGGGATGTTGTTATTTTGGGAATTGGCTGATCTTAAGAATGTATCTGTTTTGTAAATTCTTGTAACTAAGTGTACCTGGGAGAGGGGGTCTCCCAAGTGTGATATTGTTTATTTGCGTACCTTGATTAAAACACTTTTATAAACCTCCGTTTCTCTCCATTTCCACGCCAGGGTTGGCACACACTACATAGGACCTCTCACTCAGGGGAAGGGGGAGGTGGAAGTTCCTTATGCTTAGAGATTAGGCAGAGTCCCTCCTGTTCTGTCTAAGTAATTCATAATTCAGGGGGGTGGTGGCAGCATACCTGATAGAACTGGGAGATTGCCAGTCGTTCCATGCGTGGAAGTCAGCTTTGGAAGGCTGGCAAGAACCCTAGTAAAAGCACTGCGAGGGAATTTCCAGTCCTGCAAGGGTGGGAGTCCGTTTAAGGGACTGGAAATAAACCTACAGTGTCACAAGTACTGCACAACATGTTTGAGTCTTAAGCTACGTGATATTTTACAGGTTGTCATAACAATTTCAGCTAATGATCTTAGAGAGAAATATGTCTCATAGGAAACCTAAAAGGAATTGTAGGAGACGACCAACTATTTGCAACCCCTAGTCCATAGGCGAAATATATTCCCAAGGCTGTATATGAGAAAGATAGATTATAATTCTTGACTGCAGCTGATATGAATTAAAGTAACTAAGGATGCAGTGATACTATGTTTTTCACCATATTTCAAAAAATGTAAAATGCAAATATCGTCATGATATGGCTCCTGCAACAGTCAGAGGAATTCAAAGTTTTGTTGTCATATGTTCAAAAGAACAATTTTACTTCCAGAAGTAATATTGTTTGATGTGGCAGATGTAAAATTGTTGAAAACTTCTGCATGTTAGAGCATTAATGGATTTTCTCTAGTCTTGTGCAGTTCTGTATGTTTGGTTGATTATCTCAAGGGGGAAATAATATCCCATCCCACATGGGCTGACATGAATAGGAGCTTGATGTTGACTTGGCCTGTATATTCTAGGTTTCACTTTTGTTTCTGTTCTGCTTCTGTTCTCTCTGCAGTAGCACCTGTTTCCTCTCCAAGTCTATGTGAAAACTAAGTTTTACGAATATATCAGTGGCATTAGCCACTGTGTGTTATTTTTCATGTAGCTGTTGTTCTTGTTTTTGTTTCAATTTCATACCAGCTACAGTCCCAAGGAAGAAAAATGTACTCTTATTGAATGCATCTGTGGTTCATAGATTGGATTATGTGTATTGTTGCAAATGTTAAGAGGTCCCTTCAGTGAAAGGATAGCTAGGAAAATTGTGGATGCTCCGTATTAGTAAAACTGATGGCACTTTAAAACCTTTAATAAATGCATTTGAATGTGTTAATAAAATTTGAAGCCCAGTTGTTATTTTAAAAAATACATCTTTGCCACTGAGTTTCTTGTCATCAGTTTCGGTGGTTAAACACCACGTCGACTGTAGTAGTTTGTCTTTCGTGAGTATATTTTCGCCAGATAGAAAGGAGTGTGTTTTAGTCTGGAATTTGTATTTGTAAAAAGTAATCAAGTTATTAGTTCCAAACCTTCAAGGTAGTTATTTCTGTAGTTAACTCTTTTCTTCATCTTCCTTTAAAGTATTATTTATTTCCAGTATTTATATCCCACCCATCAGCCAAAAAGGCTCCCAGAGCAGCTTATAAATTCTTGATTTGCCCGCTCCCTGCCCTCATGCTTACAATGCTACTTGCTAAATGCAGAACAAGGCGCAGAATGGGCCAACACTGGAAACATGTTATTTCTACTTTGTCATTTACTGGGACTGCACCATAATTATGAAAGTGGCCAAAATTAATTATATTATAGAAAGAGTAGTTCACTTTGTTAAATTACCACTATAATGTATCTCAGTGAGGTAATGCCAGGCTGAGGGATCAGTGTTCACATGGACTGCAACAGCCTCCGTGGTTCATACCACAAGCTGAAGCAGGAAGTGGAAATCTGAGCCCCACCATCAGAAGGAGAACAGTGTGACTCCCCACAACCACCACCGTATTTTGTGTGTCTGTTTTAAAAAATATTACTGTGAGGTAGAAGAAAGGGAACCCTCAGGTCTCAAGCCCATATAGCAAATACGACAATGCAGCTTCCTGTCTACTCAACTGTAGCAGCAGAAGAGCATCATGCACCGTTAATCTTCCCCCTGTATCCAGCCTCAAGGCTCAGTTGTACCTGCCAAGAGTGTAGGGAATGCAGCAGAAGTCCAAGCTGGATACAGTAATTTACAGTTGCATGCGAGGAGGGAATATTGTTTACAAATTCAAAAAGTGTGCCCACAATGAAGAAGTGGGGAAGAATCCTGCTCAGGCAAGGGACAGCCAGTCAAGAGAAGTGTTGTATTGGACCAGTCACTGGGTTCCTGCATGAGCTAACCAGCTCCTTTGACCCACCTATCTCCCTGGCATGTGTTCAGTTCACCCCACCCCACTGTTTTGCCTGATAGGTTACCCCCACTGGACCCCATTATCAGTCTCTTATGTTGTCCTCCCCTATCCAGAATATTTGACTGAAAAATGTGTGGCAGTATCACCAATTCTACGTGTACCCTCTGAGAAATCAGTCCCCTTCCAGTCAAGGAATCTGAGTGACTAAAGAGGGAAGGAACCTCTCCCTCCTGAACTTGTCAAACTCTCTGTCCGCCCTTTGACCTTCCCATCCTGTGGCTAGCACATGTGGCAAAAATCTGGTCTTTCTTGGTCAGCATCCAGCTTGTGGAAGATCTTGGAACAAAAAGACACGTGGAGTTGCTAACCAGTCACACCCCAGCAGAGCTCCTGTGTTTTGTTTGCACAGTGGGTCAGCAGACTGCGGGGTAGCAGGGGCAGTGACGTGCTGTGTGGCAGAGATGGCCATACCTTTGTTATTGTTCTTTTCTTAGTACTTCAAGATTCACCAACTGAAATCATTTTCTGTTCCTTTCCTATTTTCCAATCATTTCCTATTTCCTTCTGTTTAAAAGGAAGTAGAATTGAACAAGTTGCTTCTTAGCACATTCTTAGCTGAAAAATTTGTGTTCAGCACCAAAATTAAACCAAGACTTTCAGGGGAAAAAATACCCACTCTGGATTAGCCCAAGGCTTTTGCATTTCAGCAGTCTGATTGAGATAAGTCATTTTATTGTTGCTGCTGTTTAACAATTGTGAGGATATAAGAAAACCCTGACAGCCAGTGTGGTATAGTGGTTTAAGCACTGGACTGCAATCCTGGACATTCTGAGGCCTGAGGCCTAGAAAACCTTGTGATAGGTTTGCCCCAGGGTCACCGCAAGTTGGAAATGACTTGAAGGCACACAACAACGAGAAAACCTTGTTGATCTACTAGCAGGTCCTTACCTGCCTTCTGGTCATATCTGTGTCTTATTGCTTCAGCTCCATGGGAGAAATACCTTTGCCTGTGGCATAACTGTGCGTAATGGAGCTTGAATAGTTACAGAATCCTCTGTAGAACTTGTGCTAACAGTTCCACCAGAAAAGATAGTTGGGAACATCTTGGTCTGTGTTCTCTGGCCTTCACAGAAAGGTTTCAGATAGACCCTTTACCTCTAGGAAAATGCATTATGGTTACTGGAAGGAGGCACAAAAACAATGATCTGTTGTCTACAACTGGTATGTGTAGTCCCTGACCCTGGATGTGTAGCAGGTATGCTTGAGGGAGCAGTGTTGCCTGAATGGTGAATCAGTGGTCATTGCTCAGTGTGCATACATACTTACATGCACACACGCACACACACACACACACACACAGATGCACACAATGGCACGGAGGAGAAACTGCAACTACTATGATGCAGTATTTATTTCCCCCTTCCCTTCCCTGAGCAGCTGTTTGAGAGGGATGAATGTCTTACTGGCATAGTTTTCACGCTGGTAGGACATTTCAGGTGTCTCCAGCGTAGTGCGGCTACAGTTATATTCCATGACTCCCTCAGCTAGCACAAATTGAGTGCAGGATTACTCTGCTGTGCAATACTCTCTGTAGAACAGAGTCATTTAAGAGATATTAAAACTGCTGAGAAGAATTTGCGTCACCACTGTGTGAAGCTTTTCTGGACATTTGTTACCATAGCATTATTATCCGAGCTTACGGTAAAGTTTCAGAAAGTGACCTTGTTCTGAAGGAGAAACTAACAAGCCAGTTTTGAATTACAAACCACTCAAAATAATGATATGCATATTAACTAATTATGAGAGCCAGCATGGTACGGTGGTTTGAGTGCTGGACTATGACCCTGGAGACCAGAGTTCGATTCCCCACTTGTCCATGGAAACCCACTGGATGACCTTGGGTACATCACGTACTCTCAGCCATAGAAAACCCTGTGATAGATTCACCTTAGGGTTGCCATAAGTCAGAAATGACTTGAAGGCTAACAGCAACAGTACTAATTACGTGCTGCTTTATTTGCCTTTTGTTATACACATATGCTTATAGAATTATCTGCTGACTTGATTTAGTCTTTTTCTCTGAATATTTGTTTATGAAAGTGATTTTTATAATATTGTAAACTGATGAGTTCATGGTGCTTTTAGTATTGCTGTTACTGTTCTAGTTTCTTCCACATTATTTTTAAAAAATTGAATTAAAAATAGTTTAAGAGTGTGAGACTTTGTGGATTTCTCACTTACTCTTTCCCTCTAACATAGAGTAATTTCAAATATATAAAATCTCTGGTTGCTGTTAATAGTGTGACCTTGATTCTAGTGTTACCTCCTGAAGTGATTGAAATCCAAATGACCGTGTTAAAGCTGTCTAGCCCTCTTTCTTATAGCAGAGATGTACATGTGCATGCACACACACACACACACACACACACACACAAAACACAGAGCCTGTTGGTTTAACAGGAAATGCTGGCATATGCAGAAAATGTTTGTGGTAGTGTGGGTGGTGATATTTCAGTCCATTTGTAGCCTAACCAGAAAAAAAGTGGCAGACAGTAAAAAGAAGCCAAAATTAACTTTGGAGTACTTAGCTGCAGTTTTCAAGTTATCAACAGAGATGAATGTATGATCTACTGTAGAGAATTATCCTAGGGAAGGTGAAATAGCTAACAACTAAAACTTTTTAAAATTACATAAAATTCAACAGTGTGTACTTCCAAGTAAGTGTGCGTAGGACTGTATTCTTTTCCTCTGCTTAAGAATGTTCTAGATCAGGAGTGGGGAAAATGTGGGTCATGGGCTGGGTGCATTCCCCACTCCTTTCTTGCAGCCTTCAAGTCTTTCCAGAACCCACAGGTCCCCCTGGGCCACCCAGGCTCCCCAGATAGTTCTTTATACCTTTTAACATTTCTTGTTCCCACTCCTAAACTTGGCTATTTCCCAGTTTTCAGCTGAAAAATGGCCAAAAATTCGGAAGTGAAAGCCAGAAATAGACTTACTGTCACTTCTGAGATTGAATTTTTGCTGAAAATCTGAGGGTGCAGCCCATTGTTGGGGATGAAAATACACCCTAGGCCACACTGCTGTTGTCGGCCCTACTTCCACCCTGCTAAAGCTTGTAGTCCTCCTAGCCCTGTTTGGATAGGTCTGGGAGGTAGGTATTGGAACAATGGATTTCTTCTAACTGTTTTTATAAAAGATTTTTTTACATGTTAGTTTAACATTTAGTAAAGAACACAGAACACTTCCAGAGTTAGGAAAACCACACAAACATTATTTGAATATCTAGCTAATAATTATGTTAGGAAGGGAGAGCCTAAGGCTCTCTGCCTAAGGCTGCATCTGTTGTCTCCTGCTCCTCCTCCTCCTCCAGAATGTGAAGACAAGCACAGCCTTGTAGAACTTGGAGTGGAGAAAGAAGGAAAGCAAGCAAGGAAAGGATCTTTGATGGGGAGTGGGAAATGCCCCCCCGCAAAAATCTCATGTAATTAGCTCCTTCTCCCCAAGGCTCAAAACCTGGGAGAGGCAGGACGAATAAGGGATGGCATTTTCATTTTGTTAAGCCCTTTAGCATGGTATATAATCTAAAGTTAAACAGTGTTAAGGAACAACTTAATTGTTAAATCCCTTTTTACTTTAATGTATTTAAATTAGTTTTTTTTAAAAAGCATATTAACAGTTCACTAAACACCTTATTCTATTTCCACAAACTTTCTTATATATGGAGAGAAGTCTTGCAAACCTATTTCTGCATAATTCATTTGTCCATTCTTTGGCCAGTCACCGCCTTCTTAAGGCTCTAGGAACCACTTTTCGTACATTAAAGATACTAGAGGGGATTGATATCTAAAGTCTCGAGATCATCACAGCTTCCTACTAAACAAAGACAGAAGTTGCCTTATTCTTCTTCCTCAATCCCATCTCATCTGAGAGTTATCAGAAATATGAGGAGGAATTGTAGATTTGTCCCGAAACAAACAAGTGACACTTTGGGCTTTGATAGCCCAGGTTGATCACAAGGTTGCCCTGATGTTTGGTACTGATTAAACTTCATTGGCATAAGGATACTATAATCAGTTTCCTTGCCCTGACCCTTTTCCTTGCTCCTTTCTTTAACTTCCAGGCAGACATTATATTATGCAAATATAATAGGTATCTTTTCAAGGTTGCAGCTCCTTAGTTAGGAGGACAACCCAGTTTTTCCTCTTCAGGAGGGAGATGTTCAGAATTCCCTATTCCATCACAGTGATGGTGAACAAAATGCCATGTGATCTATACTCACTGTCCTAATCAAAATGGGAAATACCCTCCACTTTTGTAGACACCAAGGGTGCAAGCCCCTGAGAAAGTGGAAGAAAATTCTCTAGGAATCTCCAGGTCCTCCAGCATGATTCTGTGGTCAATTTCCAGTTGAAGTGGGCCATAGAGTCACACTGAAGGACCTAGAGAAGTGTCTCTCTAAGAATCTCCAGGTCCTTCAGCCAGCTCTGACAGAAATAGACCATAGAATTGTGCTGGAGGACCTAGTGATTCTTAGAGAGAACATAATTTTTTTCTGTGGCAGGGCCAAATAGGGTAAAACGAATTCTTTCTTTCTTTCTTTCTTTCTTTCTTTCTTTCTTTCTTTCTTTCTTTCTTTCTTTCGCCCTTTAATAGTCAAATCTACAATGGCTGAATCCACAAAAGTAGAGCACACATTGGAGTGCAAATCTATGTGACAGGGCTCAGTTCCTCAAACAATGTCTCCTGCTTTTGATAAAACAGAACATATCATCGGCACCTGAAATAACAGCTACTGTCTGCTTTAGCAGGCAGTAATTGGACTTATTATAGTGGGCACTGAATCTGAGAGTTTTTCTAGAGTTGTCCCTCAAGTCTCAAAACTGAATGTTTGCCCATCAGGGTTAACAGACAAGTACTAGATTCCTGGGAAAGGTGCGGAGTTGATAGAAGTCACAAGAACAGACTGGCTTCAGGGGCTCTCTTACTCTTCCCTTTCCTTGATATCTAGCTCTTCATGCTTTCAGAAGTTAGTGAACCCCGACAATCTTAATTGACTATATTGTTCCTGTTTTTCAGACCTCTTTAACCTTCCTGTGGCAGGCCTAGCTTTTGTTCATAATGAACCTTAGTGGATAGTAGTTCCTCTCACTTTAATTTGCTAAGATAATGGTTTCATTTTTGGAATTAAAATTTTTCAATGGCACTGAGTTCCAAAAATGAAACCATTATCTTAGCAAATTAAAGTGAGAGGAACTACTATGTCTCTGAGAGAGCCCTTTTGATGGAAGAGGGCCACCTTTCATTACAGTGCTTTCATTCAGAAATATGAAGAAGGAAGGCGGCATTTTAGAAGGAGACTACAAGCCTGGGACCCTGTCCATCTATGAATAAGCATCAGTGCTGTTTTTAAAGACACCTCCTTGGACCTCAGTATCTTGTACAGAGTATGGATTTTGGGGGGAAAGTTCTCGGATTTGTTTACTCAAGAAGCCATATCGGCTGACTAAGTAAGGAGCACGGCTATTTCTGGTGACTTATGTGAAAAATCCTAACTGGTAAAAATATGCCAGGCAACCACCTGGACTTCTGTAGATCCTTTCACTCTTTATTACAAGGGGGGTCTTCATTGGTTTTGAAACCAAGCATTCGTTTCTGCTAGCTAGGCGTGCAATTCAATCCTACTGTGATTTACCATTTGTATGTATTTCTGAATATAGATATTGTCTGATGAAAATGTTGGTGTAACTTGGGCTGTATATTGGCTGACAAATGCATAATTTAAACCATTTTTAACCTGTGATTCATTCCACAGAGTTTGGCCATTTTTTCTGTCAAAGAAGGACTGCTCTTTTTCCCCATATACAGATCTCCAAACTCAAAGATTAAACAACGTTTACATAATTGTTTTCAGGTCCAATGGCCAAAATGTGGAGGTGGTATGGATTTTGGCAACCTGTCTTAATTTTCTCTTTAAATTTTATTACAGTGATCACTATCTTTAAGGAGTCTTTTGATGTTTAAAAGAAAAAAAATGCAGTTTTTTTGGTGGCCTCTATTTTCATATGCTGAAGTGCGATTTTAATATAGCAATAGTAATATCAGTTACATTTCTATACCGCTTGTCAGTGTGAAGCACTCCCTAAGTGATTTACAATGCGTCTTAACAAACTGTCCCCAACAACCTGAGTACTCATTTTACCGATCTACAGAAGAATGGATGGCTGAGTCAACCTGGAGCCCTGCAGGATCAAACTCCCAGCGTTGTGGCTGCAGTATCGGCATTTAACCAGTGCACCACCAGGGCTCCATTTTAAGTCAGCCCAACCTTCATCAATGAAATTCAGCCTATGGAGTTTAGGAAAAAAAATGCTGTGGTTTGTTTCTTTTTCATCAAAATTCTTAATGAGACCATATTTTTATCATGTGAGGTCCTTCATTTAGAACTTTCAAAATAATCGAGATATGTTCATTTCTTGCTGATGTAACAAATTACTGACACGACAGATTTGTTGTCATGTGCCTTCAAGTTGTTTGTGATTTACTGCAACCGTAAGGCAAACCTATCACAGTGTTTTCTGGGGCTGAGAATGTGTGATGTGCCCAAGGTCACCCAGTGGGTTTCACGATACAAAAATGCCACGAGAAAGCAGATACTGCTTCAGACTATCTAGTATGAAAATGGTTAATTGGGCAAAATGTGAAAGGATGTGAATTTACTTAAATTGTTTTGACAGATTTGTAAACATTTCCCAAAATTGAAGTAGTCTAAATTTAAAAAAAAAACTGAACAAAGGTCTTTGTTCAGTTGTGTACGTGTAGGTAAAATATATATTCCAGTTGTAATTGTTAATTTCTTTTTCCAGTGACTTTCTGTGATTATGTATTATTGCCTGGGAATAACTTCCGCTAAACTTAATAGTGCTTATTTATGAGTAAACCCGCAGAATTCAGTCTGTAAAGCACATTGAGCATTTGATTAACAAGTGATTTTTTTTGTCCTGTTTAAACACCAGACGTTACTTTTAACTAGAAATGTAAACCAGATAAAGAAATAGTCAGAAGTAGGAACTTTGTAAAAGAAAATGAGACAGATATCCAGACTTCCACATTTCTTTTTTATTTGTGTGCTGCAGTTCAGCTTATTAGTTTGAAATGTAAGAACTGAAAGCATTTGCCTCAGGTTCTGCTAGGGCCTTTGGCCCTAAGGAAGATTCAAGTTCCATTTCAGTTTCAAACCTATTAATTTGCATATTTAATATTGGAGAAGGAGTTGTAGGAGAAAGCAGCTGAGCTATTTCTAAGGTAACTTCCCTGTACTGATATTATGAAATACAGTGAAAGCACATACAAAAAGTATAGGAAGCAAATAGTTTGTGGTAGAGAATGTAACACTGACAGCTAGTGCAAGGTAGACTGATCATTATACACACAGACTTGTACTTTTGTAAACTGAATAATTTGGTGTGTCTAGTTTGGCAGAATTGTTCCCCTCACCGTAGAGAAGGAATGAAAAACAAAAAAGGAATAGAATTCATTTTTGATGCTCAGACTTCATTTTGTACATGTGTAGCCAGTAAAGTGCTCTTCTGAAAGCTTTTATGCGCACACACAAAGAGGGAGTGAATCTGTTTCATTTTGTTCATCATATTCCGTATAATTTCATTTCTGTGAGAATAACATGAGAAAATGAAAAAATTTAAAATCCTTGTTTTAAGCATGTTTGGAAATAAATCACAGATAGACTTGTTTCTCTCTTAGTAAGAATGCATTTCCATAAGTTTGAGTTACACACTGACTTATTTTTCTTCCTTCTAGTTGAGTATGTTGTGGAGTATGATTATGATGCAGTACATGATGATGAGCTAACCATTCGTGTTGGTGAAATCATAAGGAATGTCAAAAAACTAGAAGAGGAAGGATGGCTGGAAGGAGAACTAAATGGGAAAAGAGGCTTGTTCCCTGACAACTTTGTTAAGGTAAGTTCTTTGTGTTCATTTCTGTTCTTTATTAGACTTGCTGTTTAACTTCCATCATTAAATTATACTTGTGGTATCTGAATTTTATCTTGGAAAAATAAAATTATTTAAACCATGAGATACATTAAATTCTGGAATGGTGCCTTGGATTGTATTGTGTAACGTAGCAAATGAAAGTTTTTCTTTGAGTTAACAAGTACTGTTCTAGTTTATTCTTTGCAGTCTTGCTCATTTTCTCATGTTAAAGCTATCTTGCAAAAGGCCTCTTGCCAAACTTCTGAATTGGAACCCAGGTTCTGTCCAGTGATATTAACCAAAAGTTGTTGTTTAGTTTATGCATGGGAGTGCACAGTGCACAGTGCATAAATTCATTTTAGTTAGTTACTTTGTTTAGTTTGTAAGTTATGACTTCGCTGTGTTCAGAAATTATTTTGAGTGACATCCATTTTCCTATCATTTGATCAAGCCTCCTTTATCAGTAAGAGATTATACGAAGTGGATTAGAGGCAGAGTGTTAAAACCAAACTTTTGTTCATATTGAAGGTCAAAGGTGTGCAAGAGAGTGGATAGTGTACAAGAAAGATTCTTCTGTATGGAGATAAAGCCTAAAAAAAAATCCTCAAGATTGTGATTTCTGTTTAAATGCTACAGTTTATTTTGTTTATTATAAAATTTGTGAGTTTTGTTTTCATATTTTTCCTAGTTCTCAAAAATGAAGATACATATGCTTAAGTAGCATAGAACAGAGCAGTTTGCAGATCTTCCTTTAGTGCACAATATATTCATAATTTTATTTCTATAAAAGATAATATTTTAAAATTTTATAAATATACCGAATAATATAGTTTTGTATACTAAGTTATGAATGAAGCAATAAAACAGAGCTGAGTTTTCTTTGAAAAGAAGCATTGCATAGATTTCCATTGTTCTAAGAGTGCTGCCCCTCCAGCACTATTTTTCCCCATGGTTTCAAATTTTTCTACGTGCATTACGTATGTGCTCCCAGCTGTCTGGATTATGGTAGCCCCTTCGCTTTCGCAGGGGATAGGGAAACAGAACACCTGTGAAAGAAACCCCCCCCCCCGATTAACTGTGAGGCCCCACCTGCGCAATCATGATCACACAGCTGGTGGGGGTCAAGAAAGCCAAGTGGGGAAGCTCTTTGCCCACCCACTCTCTCCTGCACTGTCTGGCAGTGGAAGGACTGCAGGGAACAGGCGATCACCCTCCCCGAACCTTCTGCCGCCCTCCCATTCCAGAGAATTGGAGCGGGAGAATGGGGAGAAAGCAGGCACTTCGCAAATGATCAAATTCGTGAAAGTGAAATCCGTGAATGCGCAGGGAGAACTGTATTTAGCAACTGTTGTTTTTGCAAGCATATTGTATATCATTTTAAAATCTGGTTTGTATGATCTACTACACTAGGCCAGAGTAACAGATCACCTGATATTCCAGGAAGAAAGAGGAAGAACCATTAACAAATAATAAAGGTCTTTATTCTATCTTTTGGGTTGCTCTTGCTAGACTTAAAATGTCAGAATGTAGGGTCAGTGTAGAAGCACTTTTCTTCACTGTCCAGCTGATCATCAGTCTGGGTGAGAAGGGACAAAGATGGCTGTTTTCCCACTTGTTAGTGGAAGGAAAATTGTGAACTTGAACAGAATCTGCCTCTAAAGCAGATTGCCTGCCAAGGGTTCAGTAGATAGAATAAATGTGCGAGGTGAGACCAACTGACCTTCAGAACCTTCCCACTGATTCTGCGCTTTTGATATTTGTAATGCAGTGCAGAGTAGTTCTAAAGTAATGTGCGCACACCTGTTTGTTTAGTGGAATTTTCCCTTTCCTTCCTTCCTTGTGGTTCCTGATGTGTTTAAAAATCTTCTCCAGAATAGAGGTGAAGGTGAGGGTGGGGCTTCAGTGGAGATGATAAGGCCATTCTCCTACTGCCTGCTATTGTGCAGGCAAATGGACAGTACTGGACACAAACTCTTGTATTATTGTATCTTAAAATGCTGTCTTCAATAGTTTTGTTGATCTGCCTGAAAAATATAATAAGCTGTTTCAAATATCAGGTGAGATGATTGATCAAAAATAAATAATTTTATTTTAAAACATAATGCATAATATTTAAATGGCTAAAGGCTGAGGTATATTTAAGGAATCATAGAATCGTAGAGGTGGAAGAGACCACAAGGGCCATCCAGTCCAACCTCCTGCCATGTAGGAAATGTTTCTATAAATGTTTTCAAACAGTTGACCATTACTCTTTTACTGCTGTATTAAAATTTAATTCCAATATGTTTCAAATGAATATGGGTTTTTCGTCATGATAAAATATTGTAGTTGTTAAAACATATTGGCTATTTTGAGACTTCTAGATTGGGAAAATGGTGCGGTGACATCCTGTCCCTTGTTGAAGACGAAATGAGAGGTGTGGCTGGAGCTGGTTTGCCACCTTTGAAACCAGCAAAAATTATTCCTTGGATAGAAGATAGCTCTTGTGTTCTGCAGAAACTGATCTGGTGGATAGAAGATCTCTTTTGGGCTCTCTGGAAGTGCGGAGATGATGAAGTGCAGGACAGGTGTTCCTCGGAATCTTGCCACATTTCACCATTGCTGGAGCAGCCTAACTGTGCGTAACCAATTTTCTTAATTTCCCAATTTCAACTCTTTTACAGTTAAGAAACATTTCAAGGGATGGATAGATTAAACCGGATAGCCAAACAGAGTAGCTTATCAAGGGATGTTGTTTGTCAGGAGACAAAAAAGAGACAGAATGAAACAACATGGAATTCTATTTCATTGGGGAAATTGAGAAGGGATTGTGTTATGCTACAGACAAAGATGTCATTTAAATAAGATTGCTAAAGAGCAAAAAATCCTGGCGACATACAAAAAATTTGGGGGCAAGAAAGTCTCAGAACAAGGTGGTGCACAAGAAAGTGAAGCACAAGAAGAAGACAGCAAAATGATTGAACTTAGCTCAAAAGAAGAAAACTACAAAGGTGAGGAACAGAAGAGTGAAGGCAAAGAACAGAAGAATAATTTGACATAGGTGAAACTGGATGTGGACTTGAATGATAAGGCTTAAAAATGGCTTCAGAATTAAAATTGTTCAAGGGAATGAATTCTTTGACAAAAAGGAGGAAAATATTCCACTATTTCAGAAGAAATAAGACAAAGAATGGACTTTATTTACAGGAAACTCGTTGATAATAAGTATGTGAACAATTCTAATTTGGGACAAGAATTTGACTTTCTTTGTATAAAGGAAAAAAGGGGTTGTGTGTTAGGTAAATTGTAATTTGGCTGTTCAAAAACTTTTTGAAGACTCAGATGGTTGTTTTATTGGGATTGAAGTTCCAGTCCACAGAGGGAAAAACTGATTATAGAAGGTTATGCTCCTTCTTAAAATAGATCTGCCTTCTGTGAAAGACTTCATTAGGAGGTCATGAATTTTATGGGATATTGGAATGGAGTTGTTAATCCAAAATTGGATAGATTAATCGAGAAAGAAAGAAAAGAGAAACAAGGGAAATTGCCTGGTTCGAGTTTTGGGTCAGTTCGATGGAAGACACGATCAACTGAGCTCTCACTAGATCACAACCCCTGAAGTATCATACTTGAGAAGAGGAGGGGTTTCTCCTGTCAAGCTTGTGGACTCTCTGAATACATGGAAAGTTTAAAGACTCCAATCCAACCAAGATAGAGATCTTTAGGACGTCTACTCATGAGTGGAGCAGCTGCAGCAGAACCTGAGGTTGAGGAGATGATTGAGCACTTTGGAGGAGACGCACCCCCTATATGGATACTACACCAACTTTCATCTGGATCTCTTCTGTGTATATATTTTAACTTTAGTTGTATTGCTGCTTAAAGAAGGCCTTGACTGTAGCAATTGAAATTGTATTGCTTAAGAGCCTTCTAATCTAATGGAGGATTTAATGAGATGGTACCTTCTTTTGATTGCTGTGGGACTGAAAAGTCTTCTGAGTTAGATAATTAAACCCTTGATTTTCCCTTCCTTTTAATCTTGGGATTCACTTCTCGATCTTTGAGGGATGTGACTATTAGTTTTCATAGTTGATTTTTTTACTTGTGGACCTCAATCTTGGATTTTTCGTCTTTTTTATCTTTCAGAGTGAACTGTCATAGATATATTTGTCTCAGGTAATTGGACTGATAGATGGCTTATATACTTAGCTGAATAGAATTTTAATGATATTTGTAAGATCGTCATGCCTGGAATAATGAAGATTGGATTTTAAGGCAATCTTATTTGTCTGACTTCTGGTTAGTATTGTGCCAGCTTTTGTTGCTTTGGGAAAATCTACCTGAGAATAGTTCTTATCCAGTGTTTGAAAATACAAGCTGTCTTGTGTGAGAACATGCTGAACAATAGATGGCCATGAAACAATAATATTGGAGAAAAGAGGAGTTTTGTACTCCTTTTTATTCCTTCCTTCCTTTCTTCAGTTTGGGAAAACATTGATCAAAATATAAAGGACACAGTTGACGAGGATGATGTCTCTGATTATTTTATGAGTTTTCTGGCAGAATTCAGGCAATTTAAAGTTGTGTTGAAAATAAGTTTGGTACATTGATAGAACGAGTGACAGGTCTTCAATGTGGGACAGGTGAAGTTACAAGAATTCAGCAGATGCCTGAAAAAATATCTGTTCGCTTTCAAGACAAGGAGGAAGCAACAGGAATCCTGTCAGAAATAATTCAATATTTTGAAGTCATGAAAATCCAAACTGAAATAATTACACAGCATGAATTGGAGAAAGTAGATACAGCCTGTGGAAGAAGGATGAAGGCCCCAAGTTAGGCAAGTGCAAGATCAAGAAGGATAGAATTGTGTTCTTACATGGCCACATAGACCCTGGGAATCCTTCACAGAAGGGAAAGGCTGCCCAGATCTTCTTGGGCTTTGCTAAATTCTAATGGCATTCCCTTCCCAATTTCTTTCAACGGATGACACTGTTGGCGATCCTCCTCCACACATTAGCAGTTTTTTATTGGAAAATAAAAGCCTAGGAATTTGAAGGAAACATTTACAATTGCCGCTATACATTTCTAGTCTAAACAAGTGCTTTCTGATGCTAGGCTGAACCTAGAATTTGGGGCTGGGTGCAGTGCTTGCCAACAAAGGGAGGTGAAGAATGTATTTTATGCCTGCTATTCTTGAAAATTCCCGTTAGCTAAACGAAATTATATTTTTGAAAAAGCTGCCACTGAGACATGTTGGCACCACCATGAGTGAGCCAGATGTTCCACATTGATTATAGCTGGTCTCAGGAAAGTAATGCCTCTGGTCTGCTAAAATACTGTACCACAAACAACTTCAGTGTGCTCTTTTTTCCTTATGTGAGATTAACTACGTGCAATCAAGTGACATTCCCAGTCAGGCTGCAAACCTTTCATTTTGATGCTTCCTGCAGAGGCCTGGAAAGCTATTCCTTGAACTTGATAGCGGGGATCTCTGGATCAGCTGGAAATAATACAGTCTGATTGACTTAGGGTGAGTTAACAACAGCAGAAGAGGAAGAAACTCTGCAGGCATCTCCAGAGTGCCATGGGATGGCATATCACTAGAGGCTGAATCACAAGCGATGTAGTGGTTTGAGTATTGAACTACAACTTTGAAGAGCAGAATTCAAGCCATGGAAACCCAGTGGGTGCCCTTGGGCAAATCACACTCTCTCAGCCTCAAAAGAAGGTACTGGCAAACCTCCTTCGAACAAATCTTGCAAAGAAACCCCTGTGATAGGTTTGTCTTGGTGTTGCCATAGGTCAGAAACTGAAATTGAACTGAAGCTGACATGATCTTTGAAGATCCACCCAGTGTTCAGTGTGGAATGTTCACTGAAACCACATCATTCTGCTGTCTGTCCAGGTCGAGATCACAGTGAATATGAGGTCAGTGAAATTATGAATTCCAGTTATTGCAGCAAAATCTTTTGTGTGCTTTTGTATACCAGGAAGGCTGCAGTTTGGAAGAATGATCTGGGAAGCTGCCTAGGTGCTTCAGAAAAGCTGAGGAAAAGGTCGCAGAGAGGGTGGGGAGGAGTTCCGAGGAGGGTTTCAAATCTGACAGCCAGTCTGTTGCATCTTCGCACTGGTGACACTAGCATTCTTGAGTTGTCAGGAGGCCAGGGAGGAATGGTGGATTATGGGAGTTGTAGTCAAACTTCCTTTGAGGGACCATAGACTCCTCACTCTTGCCTGTTGGAGAAAGAGTTACACTTCCAGCCTGAGGAGAGTCAGTTGACTCTCCAAGTCAAAACCAGATGCACTGTGCCTTAGCAAACCCTTGCAGCAAATCCAGCTCATAAGCTTGAAAAACTTGCCTTTTTTGAGAAGATTCTGCGCATTGTCCTGATTGGTACTTTGGCCCATGATCCCTTCCCTGCTTTTGACTTAGCATTTGCTTCTAAAGTACATTATGACTGCTTTGCTTTACTCGGCTTTCTGACTTGTTTGCCTCTGGCCTTTGTCTGCCTCATCAGGTACCACCTGGTCTGTGACCACATTGGCTGTTCTTTGGCTCCCAAATGCCCATGCCTGAGCTGGATCTGAGCTGCAGCCTATCCTGCAGCGAGGTCAGAACCTGACAACCTGTAGTAGATATTCCTTGAGACAGGGCGTGAGCTGGTGTTGGGGCAGTCTCTACTGTCCCCTCTAGTACCGTCCTCTACCATGTAGATTGGTGCATTGTAGCCAGTGCTTTTGAGGTTAAAGTTTTTATCAAGAAAATAACTGAGTTCCCCCACTAAGAATCATCTGTAGCATGTGACAAAATATGTATCTGCGGTTAGGAAGACAAAATAAAAAATCTGTATAGACCCTTTCATCCAAGGAGTTAGTTCCCTAGATGGCAGCTACAATCTTTAGTTATGAATAGGTCATGATCCTTTAGTAATACTGGTTCTCTTGGGAATATTTGCTTTCTTATTTACTTGATAAGCTGCTTCATAAAATCTGAAAGAATATTTTCTTAAGAATATTTCTAGGCTTTATGAAGCAATTTATCAAGTAAGTAGAATGGCCTAATATTTCAAAATAATTGTGGAAAACAGTTGATACTTCTGATATTAATATTTATGTGATTAATATTCTTAGTGAATAACATGTGCTAGTTTGGTTATGCAGATAGTCTTACAACTTAAATAGAAACTTTAAAAGTCACTGATATGTACTATCTCCACCTTAGTATAGGGACTCGGTTAAAAGGAAGGTATATCTGGTATTATTGAAATTTCATCGAGGTTTGTACATCATACTAGATGAATGATATCATCTAATACAACAGGCATATTTTTCTTTAAGTAGAATGGAAAAGGAAAATGTCAGTCCATTACAAGTGAATAATTTGCATGCAGTATTTTCGGCTCACGTTGGAAATTTAAAAAGTAAGGGCAGGCTCACTGAAAGTCAAGCTAGAGACTAAATGGCATTTTCCCCCCAGCAATCTAGATTTTCTCACTGTCACTGTCTTTTTAAAAGGACCATTAAACATGTAGATATTTCTAAGATTTGATGTTAATTCTTCAACTACACTTACATATTATGATTTCTTCAATAGTGGATAGAAATTACAAATGGGTGCCTGTTTCTGAGAGGGTGGGCATTTATAATTTGATGTAGCTGGAGAATGCAGTTCAGTATGTTCTGAAATACTCTTTATAAAATGGGAAAAGGGAAAAGTTCACGGAAGAGATTTAATTAAAATTAGCACCCTATTACAATCAAGAAGCATTCTGTTTTTACTAAAAGGTCATCACTCATTTGGAACTTACAGAACAGCCCTGTATGTTTTAGCTCCTGGGAAGCTTGAAGAAAAAAATAGAAACTATTTTGCAGTCATCAGAAAAGACTCCTTTACCAACAGTGTACATTTTCTGTCTTAGGATTTTACTGAAATATATTTTTTAAAAAAAGTCAAGAAGTCGTTCTGTTGGGAATGCTTTGGTTATGTATTCTTGCATGGCGGGGAGTTGGACTTGCTGGCTCTATGATTCTGTGATTTAATTTCGTCTGTATGGACATTCTTTTTTGGAATTTGTGAAGCCTGTTGATGACCATCATCATCATCCATTGTCACCACCATAATCCTCTCCTTCTCCTTAGAATTTTACCAGGGACTACAAACAGGTAGTACATTCATAGAATCATAGAAATGTAGAGTTGGAAGAGACCACATGGGCCATCCAGTCCAACCCCCTGCCATGCAGGAACACCCTCAAAGCACTCCCGACAGATGGCCATCTAGTCTCTGCTTAAACACCTCCAAGGAAGGAGACTCCACTACACTCCGAGGCAGCATATTCCACTGCCGGACAGCCCTGACCGCCAGGAAGTTCTTCCTGAGGTTCAGGTGGAATCTCCTTTCCTGCAGCTTGAATCCATTGCTCCTTGACTTGGTGTCTGGAGCAGCAGAAAACAAGCCTGCTCCTTCCTCTACATGGCATCCCTTCAAATATTTAAACATAGCTATCATGTTCCCTCTTAACCTTCTCTTCTGCAGACTAAACAGACCCAGCTCTCTAAGTCTATCCTCGTAGGGCATGGCTTCCAGGTTCCTCACCATTTTGGTCGCCCTCCTCTGGACTTGTTCCAGCTTGACCATGTCCTTCTTGAATTGGGGTGCCCAGAACTGGACACAGCATTCAAGATGAGGTCTAACCAAAGCAGAGTAGAGTGGTACCAGTACGTCCCTCGATCTAGACACCATACTCCTATTGATGCAGCCGAGAATTGCATTGGCTTTCTTGGCTGCCGCATCACACTGCTGACTCATGTTCAGCTTGTGGTCTATTAAGACTCCTAGATCCCTTCCACACGTACTGCTATCCAGCCACATGTCCCCCATCCTATATTTCTGTATTCCATTTTTTCTGCCCAAGTGTAGGACCTGACACTTCTCTCTGTTGAATTTCATTTTGTTAGCCTTGGCCCAGCTCTTCAATCTATCCGGGTCCTTTTGAATTTTGATCGTGTCCTCTGGCGTATAAGCAACCCCTCCCAATTTGGTGTCATCTGCAAATTTGATGAGCATGCCCTCTAATTCCTTCATCCAAGTCGTTGATAAAAAATATTGAACAGCACTGGAACAACTACATTGTTGCAGAAAAGGATGGTGATTTGCCTGTAAAGGTGTGTGCAGCTGCCCTTACAGCTGTAAAACAAAACCAGGAAGTTTGTTATTACTTGAACTTTGCTCATTGCAGTAACTATTTAAAACTTCCTTCAACACATGCAAACATGCACATGTACCTGGGTGTGTTAAAGCAAATATGTCTTTAGAACTAGTAAGTTCTTTTTCTTTTCCTTGCTAAAAATGGTACAAAAATCATACTTTTTGCAATTCATTATTTGAGCCTGTTGTCTTTGTTCTTTTTTGATCTGTGAAACAATTTAGCATTTTATAGTACTGTGTCTGATGCGATGCTTGTAAATTATGTGACGTTTCCTAGCTTTAGAGAGCTGTTTATTTTTGGTTGATTTTCATTATATGTTTAGGTTCAGATACTTCTTTTCAAACATTTTTACAGTCTGTGACTTCACCAGGACGAACTCATATAAATGTAAACACTGGGGAGTGGTGCTTGTAGGACAAGGTATATTTTTTGTTTCTCTTCAAGATGTTCACATTGGGGATATAATTTCTAGTTTAGGCTATATTGAGAAAATAAAATAGACTTCGGTTATCTGTCATTCAGTGCAACAACAGCTGTCCTTGCTGGAGAAACCATATCTCTCCCTGACCACACTGCATTTACTTGCACTGGAAAATTTCGTATACACGAGTTTGCATGTTTTGCCTAATATGTAAGGATATAATCTGTTTTTAAGTAAAGTCTCTCATACAGTCGTTGTATCAAAGCAAAGTTTAAATGATCACAAGCTCAGATGTTTCAGGAAATGCTGTGAAGCATTAAAGGGCTAGTTTCTTGTTCATTTTATTGTAGTGAGACCAAAATTTATTAAACTGTCTCTTTTAAAAGATAGTGTTGTGTCCAACAAATATTGGAGTAGGAATTAATAATGATCAGAGTGCCTCTTTTCTCTCTCCTCCTCTTTCGTACCTGCTTTTTTAAACCACAGTTTCCTGATCTGGCATGAAGGGGGATGCTATAGTTTAAGTGGTCCCTACAGTCTAGGATTCCAGATCATGGTTAAATCCTATACTGCAAGTTTCTTCCTTTTATTTTTGTATTAGAACGTGAAATCTTGCAGTGATCTTGGATTCTGCCTTTTTTCCCCTACAGTTAAATGACCCTACGTGGTCCTGTAACTCCTCTATTTCTTCTAATTTCGTTCTTCCTCTGCTTCTAGACTTGCCTCTATGTGGCTCTCTTGCTGTGTCTTCCCTACTTAGTTAAAATTGATAAAAGGGAATTTTAAAAGTACAGTTAACTGAAAAATAGATAAAACAGGACAGCAGCCTGTTAAAAGTCCTATTTTTAAAAACATTCTGTTCTCAAATATTGACAGAAAAAAAGTATTTGCCTACTGATGAAAGGTGTGTGAGGAAGTTCCAATTCTGGCCTCCCTAGAAAAGAAGTTCCAAAGCCTATTTTTTAAATTGTTGTTGATAGTTTAATTCCATTTTAATATTAATATATTTTTATGATTGTAGATATATTGTATTTTAGATTGTAAGATAGCAATTGGAGATGCTGCTGACTGAGCCTGGGATCTCTGGTTCCTGGTTGTGGAATATGTGTTTTACCATGGATCGTTGCAAACCACGTTTCCTGACTGGGGTGGCAGGGATGCAGTGATTCAGTTGTGCAGAAAAATCTTCTGCACATGCTCAGAAGTGATCAAGACATTTCTAAATCATAATTTTCCACCCCTGATTCACTGATTGATATTGATATTTGGTTCTTGCTGTACCTGCAGTAGGTTAATGTCATCTAGCAAAAATAATCACTGCTTACTAACTTTTATGATCACTCCATATTAACCTTTAGCACACAGTGTTTTTGAAGAGTGAGTAAGCAACATATGTGTTCGTGATGGCTCCTAGGAACAGAGATGGAGAGGACTGACAGAACTTAACTGGATTTTAAGATAAAATCCCTTGCTTACTGAATGCCTTTCCAAAGATGATGGTTTCTGACCATATCAAACTCCCTCTGTCCTCAAGTAACAGTCATATTGTTGGATTAATAGTTGGGAAGAAAATTCCAGGTGGGAAAGGCGAATTTAAAGCAGTAAAAAAAGGTTCCCAAAAAGGTGTCCCAAGAGGTCACTAACAACAACCTCCATGCCATTTTTTGTAATTCCTATGGTCTTCTTTGAAAATTAATGATGCAAGTAATAAATCAATTACCAGCATCCCACCAAATTCATTTAGTGTTAATGACAATGAATTAATCTCCCAGTTTCAAATAGTTCACAGTAACAAATTAATTCTTAAACCAAACAGTCCGAGTTCTGTTCACTTTTCCTTGTGCTAAGACTTCAATATTCCTTCAGAAAAGATACTCCAGTGCTTGTCTCTTCCTTCCCTTTTCACTTTCATTTTCTCTCCCTTTCTTTTTGCATTTGTACTTTAAAAATCTCTTTTTCAAAAAAGTCCAGGTTATGAGTCAAGAAGTAATTTAAATCTTTCTTTGTCAATGGAAGCCTTAAATGAGCAACTATAACAGACAGCTGCCAGAACTCAGGGAGTATGCAAAGAATTTGTACATTTAAAAGTGCTTTTTAGACAAAATTTTCCATCCCTCTAAAGTCTGTGTTTCTTGTAAACAATTTTCTCGTATATATAGCTCAGCTGTCCTAACTTTTGGTAAATTGCACCTTATACACAGAATTGCTCTAACATCAGCCTATGGTATATCTCTCTGCCTCTTTTGTGACATACCAAGGAAGTGCTGTTTGTAGGCTGCCTTGCATTATATTTTTATAGGGGCTCCCCTATTTAGTTTTCATATATTCTATCCCTGTCTTCTTTAGTACTGTGCTGGTGCAGTGTGTGGCCCCTACAGAAACTTCTCTGTGCTGCTAGGTCCTGTCCTTCCCTCCTTCCCAGTTCTTTGCAGTTGGATGTGCTGTGCAATGGAGTATTGGCAGAGGCTCCAGCACCCCACTACCTGTATCTTCCCAGAATGTTTCTTAGCCTACATAAAGACAGCAGATAGGTGGAGCCTCATATGGTACATCACAGTGCAGCTTGCCTGATCAAGAGAAAAAAATTTAAAGAAAGAAAAAGAAGGAAGCAAATGGGACATTTTCTGAGTGTGCACCCACAAAGCAGCTGCACTGTTCTTAGTCCAGTAACACTTAGTTGAAAATTCAAAATTTGTTCCCTTTAGGATACAACTCTAATAGAGACAGTTGTATCTGAGCCACGTTATATCAGTTCTTGTGATATCCTCAGTACTTTAAAATAATGTAATCCTGTATAGGATATCTTTGCAGCTAAGCCCATAAAAGTAACTTGCCTTCAAACGCGGTGTTACTTATTGCTAGAGTCTGACAGAGGAGGCACGGATCACTTTATGCTATGTATGCAGAGGCAAGGTAATACTATAATGAGAAAAGCAAAGAGGAAGACAAATATATCATTTGAAGTTGAGGAAACTAGAGATAACAGCAAGTTTGCCTGCTGAGGAAAATAACAGTACAGTGGGCCCTTAGTATCTGCTAGGGTTTGGTTCCAGGACCCCCCATGGATATCAAAATTCATGGATGCTCAAGTCCCATTATGTGCAGTGGTGTGGTAAAATGGTGTCCCTTATATAAAACGGTGAAATCAAAGTTTGCTTTTTGGATTTTTAAAAAAATATTTTCAAGCCATGGTGGATTGAATCTATGCGTACAAGAATCCACAGATAGGGAAGGCTGAGTGTAGTGGTTATTCTCACCCTGATATAAAGAAGTTTCCAAAATATTACAAGGGAGAAAATGTTGGTGCATTTTTCAGAAGTTTTGAGAGAACTTGCAACAATATGGGGTGGAAGAGGAGGAGAGAGTGGGATATCTCAGATCTCAAATATGTGGAGGTCTAACAGAGATCTGTGGGGAAATGAGAGTGGAGGAATAAAAAAAATAAAGAGAACCCAATCAAATATGTGAAAGTCCAAGGCAAACTAAGTGTATAAGTACGAAACATCAACGGTAGTACTTGCAAAGTACAGACAAAAACTGTTGGAGATGGTGCTTGGAAGCCCCTGTGCTTTGGTGGCCTTTGATGGCATCATGGCCTTGCTCCCTGCCTTGGTGACTGTTGGACTAGTTGGGGCCAGTTACCTCTACTTAGTATATTGGAATGTGTAGTGTGATAATTGATCTGTGAAAAGATGCGGAGGGCCTGGAGCAATGGATGACAAAGCTTTTTATTTGTTCTGGAATGTAACTTGTCTTATCACACTCAGCTCGGCTTGGCTCAATAACAGAAACTAGGGAATTATCAATTGTGTATGCTGACGTATGTGGGGAAGGAATCTTGGTGCCAGTAGATGACCCCCTTCTTGCTTCTCTTCTGCTTAGAATTGTAGAACTATCTTACGTCTCGCTGAACATAGAATCACAGAACTAGACACTGTAGTCCAGGTAGAGTCTGACTAAAACAGAATAGAGTGGTGCTATCATTTCCCTTGACCTAGACACAATACTGCTGTTGATGCAGCCCAGAATTGCATTGGCTTTCTTAACTGCTACATCACACTGCTGACTCATGTTCAGCTTGTGGTCTACTAAGACTCCTAGATCCTTTTCACATGTACTGTGGTCAAGCCAGGTGTCATTCACCTTATATCTATGCATTTAGTTTTTTCTGCTCAGGTGTAGTACCTTATACTTCCCTCTGTTGAAATTCATTTTGTTAATTTTGGCCCAGCTCTGTAATCTGTTAAGATCATTTTGAATTCTGATCCTGTCCTCTAGGATGTTAGCTACCTCTCTTAATTTAGTGTCATCTACAAATTTGATAAGAATGCCCTCTATACTCTCATCCAAATCATTGATAAAGATACTGAATAGCACTGGGCCCAGGACAGAACCCTGTGGCATCCCACTAGTCACTTCTCTCCAAGACATTGCTGAATACCATTTGGTTTGGGCAGTCAAACAGTTACAAATCCACCTAACAGTAGCAGTAGCAGTCTAGCCCACATTTTACTCACTTGTTTGCAAGAATATCATGGGAGACCTGGTCAAGGTCTTACTGAAGTCAAGATACAGTATGTCCACTACATTCCCTTCATCTGTCGAGCTAGTAACTCTGTCAAAAAAAGAGATCAGATTGGTCTGGCATGACTTGTTTTTAAGAAACCTGTGTTGACTTTTGGTAATGACAGCATTCGTTTCTAAGTGCTTACAGACTATTGTATAATGATCTGCTCTAGAATCTTTCCCAGGGTGAAACACCTGTCTTAGTCAGTTACTAAGCTAGTACAAAATTCTGATTTTATTTGACCATGATGGGAAAGAGGGGCATTGGTGTCCCTGAAGAAACAGAATCTCAAGCTGACTGACATTTATTTACTAACAAAATCGCAGCATTTCTTTGTGGCAGATCATCTGCTCAAAGTGAGCACACTTTTTTTCTTATCAAGATAACTTTGTGTTGACTAATCTGTAAAGAGATTTACTATTCATAGTCATTGATTACACTGACAATATTTTCTGCTATTATGAATGTTCTTTAAATTGAAAAACAAATGTAAACAAAGGCTTTTACTAAAGAAAAACAATTAATTGTCTGCAACACTAGAGTAACTATATATATATATATATATATATAATGTTTAATGTGAGGAAAAGAGAGTTAAACTTCCCTTATATAGTTTTTCATCAGAAAATTTTGCTTGCACTCTCTTAACTGTCTTCAGATGTGTAGTTGTTTCTTACCAAAACTTGGATTCAGTTGTCTGAGGAGGAGACACCACTTATTGCATGATGTTTGAAAGATTTGCAGCATAATTTCCATAAATATACTCCTGATCCTTATGCAAGTAAAAACTGGATTAGAGATCCATTTTCAGTTAATATGGATGAACTAGAGGGGCTTAGTATCAGCAGAGGAAAACAAGTTCATAGGAATATCCACAGATGGTGCTCTGAAATTGCAGTGCAAGGAACAATTCTTTCTCAATTTCTGGGCTCGCGTACAAGCAGATGTTCTGGACCTATCAAAGAGGATTCCTGAAGTATTGATGCCTCTCATAATGACAAACTTCTGTGAAAAATCATTCTTGACTCTTGTTTGTCTTAGTAAGTATAGAAACCATTTGAAAAACACAGAGTCAGAACTCAGAATACAAGTTTCAGCTATTGAGCCTGAAACAACAGGGTTTGTAAGTGAAATGCAGTTCTAGCCTCATTCAATTGCCTATTTAAAATTAACAAGTAATATTACTCCATGATTCAGTGTTCAAGTATTACTACTACTACTACTACTACTACTACTATCATTTTGTATGCAATGATTCCAATAAAATATTTTAATAGGAGTATATGCATTTACTTATTTCTCCTTTCTCTTCAAATTTGAAGACCCTTGATGAGCAACTTTAAATACTTGCTGCATTTTTAAATTTTGAGTTAAATCTTCATGGGCCATGGCATCAAAAAATATTTAAAGCAGGGCCCTGGAAAAGAGAAGGTTAAGAACCACAATTGTATCCTATTTCTGAAAAGGGGAGGATGTACAACTTCATCCTGTCATGTTTTTAAATAGAAAATTAGTGCTAGGAGAGAAATGTCTATCCGCTGTGGAAGAGGAATGTATGGACTTTAGGAAGACTAAAATCTTACCTGTGGAGAAGGAGATTTATAGTAAGGACACAACATTCCCCCTTAGGTTGGTACACAAAACCAAGTGTAACAACTGCAAATTATTAAAGTGAAGTATTCTGCTCCAGAATTAAGATTTTGATATTGTACACCTAAAAAGATAGGAAAATGCTGATACTCTTTCCAGGCAAATGAAGTTGTGCTAGACGTTGGGAAGGTAGACTCAGATTTTTCACTTATCTACAGTGGTGGTGTTATTTGTGTTATCTAAGGTTTACTGTGACAATTATATGGCCAAACAAGAGACTGAAAAGATGGTTTAAGCTTGGTTGTGGTAAGCATAATTGTGGCGAAAGGGAGACCAGTGAGTGGCTGGGTTTTGCCCAGACTTGCCTACCTCTTCCCAGTACAACAGAAGTAAAGTCATAGAGTCATAGAGTTGGAAGAGATCACAGGAGCCATCGAGTCCAGCCCCCTGCCATGCAGGAACCCGCATCAAAGCACTCCCAAGAAAGAGCCATCCAACCTCTGCTTAAAAACCTCCAAAGAAGGAGACTCTACCACACTCTGAGGCAGTATATTCCACTGCCAAGCAGCTCTTGACTGTCAGCAAGTGCAGGAGATAGTAGCACTGCCACCAAGCCCTTCTTTGGAGATCTGGTCTCCCTTTCCTTCACTGGGTTCCTGAGGATATAAAGGCTCAAACCCTCCTCTCCAGTATGATTCCTGGGATGAAAAAAATTACAAGTTCCTGGTAGACTTTGTCATGAAAGCTTGTGACCAGAGGTTCCTGCTGTCCCTTAAAGAGGAAAGTAGGCTTTTTATAAGTGAATACTCATTAATTAAAAAAAGGAGGGAAATGGCATACAAAAAGGTAGTTGAAGGTTTTGCAAGCAAACTCAACTAGCTTAAAGCCCTGGCTCTCTTGTGTACCTCCATTCTGATTGCCAGAGGGAGAACCAAACCCATTAGTCATGGACATAAAATTATTCTCCAGCTTCATGTGTTGCCTTTCCCAGCCCTCCAGTCCCTTCAGAAGAACTGAAAGCCTAACACATCTGGCTAGGCAGGCCCTGGTTTCCTTATAAGTCTTTCCTGAGATTCCTTCCCTCACTCTGCCCTGAAACAGTTAGCTGAATTATTAGACTGCATGGCCCCCCTCTCTCTTCTTCTTCTTTCCAGAAGCCTTCACTTTTCCACCTTCTGACCTCCCATTGGCTAATGGAAGCCATGGGTGTGTTAGGGCCAATCTGGGACCTTAGGGCAAGGTGAGAGTGAAAGATTTCCAAGGGTAGTTAGTAACATATGAGGATCCGTCATATGAGGATTCTCTTCTGCTACAGCCTGTTTGGTTCTTATGCTGGATACAGAAATAACCTGGAACCTTCTTCTGAATTTCTTCTGGCAGCCTGGTTACTCATCTGCAGGGAATTAATGGTCCTGCTTCAACTTGTAATGATTTTTTAATGAATGGTTGCTGTGATGGATTTACATCAACTGCCTGGCATGCTGTTGATTTTATTTTATAACATTTTATTTATGTGTAGAAAAGATGAAAAAATGTGTTACTGCCACTGCTTATTGTTGCCCTGCAGTTGGATACCCCTCTGTGGGTGGCTGAGTTGTCAGACCACTTGCCTAACGGTCCATGGCATGTGTGGTTTGATAATGTAGGCTCCTGGCCACAGGAATTCAGCTAGCTGATAAAACACCTAGTGGGGGATGAAGACATTGTTAGGAAAACAACTTGATGAAGGCAGTGTTCCAAGTGACCCCTACTGTCTAATGTACTGCATGAAGGAGCTCAGCTGAAGCATTGGAATACTTCCTTGTCCTTTCAGGAGGTAGCTGTCTACAATCCTAACATGTTTTAAAAGAAGGCCACTGCACCACATTCAGCAGTAGAAGCTGCTGAATAGTTTCTGCCCATTTGCGTCCATATTTTACATAGGAGTTGAAATAATGTTGTTCTTAGTAACCCATATTTTATTTTATAAACCTTAATATGTACAAGTCAAGAAAGAAAAATGCTAGCATTCTACAAGTTTAATGAATGAGGCAAATTGTTTTTGCAACTCTAATAATATTGTAGTATATCCCAAAAGTTAATTTAGAAAGAATAAATTAAGAATTAATATATTTATTATGGGACATAGTGTGCTATATTGATTTGAGTGTTGTACTAGGATTCCAGAAAGACCTGGCTTTAAATCCCTGCTGAGCTATGGAAACCCACTGGATGGCCTTGAATGAGTCACATTATCTCAGCCTCAGAAGAAAGTTAACAACACTCCTCTGAACAAATCTTGCCCTATCATAGGTTTACTTTAGGGATATCATAAGTCAGCAATGACCTGGAGGCAGATAACAATGCATATTGGTCATTCATATATTAATAATCAGAATATAAATGTGCTTAATCTCTTTAGAATTTTTAGTTGGATCATGTTCTCTAATATAGGATAGCGCAAAACTAATCGTCCAATGTGGAGACCTGTATAAACTTCATTTCTTTATTTGGTCTGCATTGCTAATACTAGTTAATATCAAATAAGGAGCTAGAAACCAACTTCAGCCTGTCTCAAGATCCTTGCTTGCTGGGTATGTTTTTGTTAAGTAGGTTCAAGTTGACAGGTAAGTAAATGTGTAGCTAGCAGGATAAACTCAGGTTTGAAGTTGAATCTGGGTTTTCTATGTATTGTGTTATATTTGTTTTGATCAATCACAACTATAGTAGACCTATAGGATTTACACAGATGATACCCAACAATTTCCATTTATTTTAATGGATCTAATCACACTGGGACTAACATGGGATTTAGCCCTTTGTAAAATCACTGATTTAGAATAATCTGTCAAGGATTTGTCTGTGGTTTCATATGAATCAAAAGTATTTTTCTCTAGCGCATGTTTGTTGCATAGGTTAATAATTAAGATTTGAGCATTTACTCTCCCGTGTTTTGTTTTTACCAGGAAGTTCAGAGAGAATCGGAATCTAAAGATGACAGTTTGCCAGTCAAGAGGGAGAGGCATGGAAATGTAGCCAACCTTGTTCAGCGCATGAGCACTTACGGTCTTCCAGCGGGAGCATTCCAACCTCATTCCCAAGGCAAAGGCTTCAGGAGGAGTATGTTGTTTAGTAGCTAGAGTGCTCTCTTGCTGTTACCTCTTCTGCTGGTTCTGCAAGGGAATGGACTTTTCATGGGATAGAATATGTGGTACTATACATTCTAGTTCATTTGTTCAGTTATAAGTGTAATATGAGTGTGAAAAGCAACAGAGGAAAACCATGGTGCTCAGAGTCCTAACAACCCCCTATTAATTTCAGAAAAATCCTGAGGGCTTTCTCTGTATCTGTATCTGTATCTGAAACTGAAACTAAAATTCTTGTAATATAGTGTATGCTTGCATGTGCTTGCATAGCATCTGTTCTGTGATGTTTCAGAGTAGCAATGAAAATTCTTCAGGGAGCAATAAGGGGGAAATTTGTGCATATTGGATAAAACCATAAATGTATTGATATGCAGTTTTAAGTTGTAGTTGCAGGAGGAACAAATTATGGAAGGGGAAAACACACTGAAAAGTTCACAGGGAATTGGCAGATCTCTTGCAACTTAATTAGCAGAAGTATGTTTAATTAATCTCGTGTTATGTTAGTAACTGGAATGAAATTGTTTTGAGTAGGTTAAATTGGCAGATAGCTTTTTAAACATGTTTCAGAATGAATGGCGTCAGATTATGTTAGATCAGGATTGATAAAATATGACAGAAAAATAATCTTCAGTTATAAATGTGTTTCCATTTTTACATGCTAAGTGCATTCATTATAGTTTAGGATATCATAAAATCTCTGAGTACAGGGGGTATTAGCAAAGGATACAGCAGAAGCAGAAATTGCACCAGTTATATTGGAAATCAGACCAAGCAGTCCAGATGTCACAACTGATTAATTTTAGAATATATTTCTCAAAATTCACTCAAATACTATAGAGTATTTGTAAAGTTGGAGATCTTTGAAATACTCAGATTTCTACCATGAAGACCTTGCATATGAGTTCCATATGAATTCAAATGCATAGATTTTTGTGTGCATTTTTCACATTTATACAATTTCATGTAATTCTCTCATTGACAAAACTGTGTGAACATTTTAGGATTGTTTAGTTTGTGGCTTTTCCATATGTGTGCATATAATTGAATACCATATTTGCCAGCGTATTAAGGCACACCTGTGTATAAGACGCACCGCGTTTAGACACTGGCAAATACTATTTGCAGGTATATAAGACACATCCCATTTTCAGACAGTATTTTTTGGGGGGAAAAGTGAATCTTATACACCAGCAAATACAGTATTTTTTTTTCTTTTGAGGAATTTACTGCAAGCTTGGAAATGTAAGGATTTCTAACTACTAATTGCATCTAGTTCTGCATCTCAGTACGGGAGGTGCAAATTGGATAGATCAACCCAAAAGTCTCAGAACAAATCTGTTTCCCCTTCATATGTATGACAGCTTTTGAACAAATATAATCTCTATATTGAAAATAAATGAGCAAAAATGTGTGCCAGCATGTACTCCAAAGAAGAAGAAAAATCAGCTCATGGAAGTCTGAAAAAACACAAGAACAGTACCAGACTTACTGGCATGATGTGAATCGGCATATATTGTGTGATGTATCAAGTCATCACTCTAAATAATACATTATATGTAAAATAGTAAGAAGCATAATTTATGAGATAATCAGGCTGTCACATAATAAATAGATCTAATTTGAAGGAACAGACAATATATATAAGGGACATGATGAGAATCATATTGTAATCTTCCTCCTTTCCCGTCAGATATAATAAATATACATTCCCATATATGAAATGGAAGTGTTACAGGTTGTAAAGATAAACCAACTTCTACAAAGTTATACAGCTTTCATTAGAGATATGTTTATCAGTTTCTGTTTACTCCATTCATATGGTAGCAGCTTCATAATATTCTAAAATCCAAATAATAATGTATTATGACAAAACACATCATCTAATGCACTTTATTTACCACATCACTTCACACTGACCCAGCACTGGTTGAATAAGTATTAAGCAGCATACATCTCATTACTGATTTTATGTAACACACTGGTCTCTAAAATAAGTCATGTTATATCCATATGAGCACTTCAGTTGTCCCCAATGAAAATTCCTAGATAAGTATGTCTCTCTAATTAAAACCAGTATAAAGGAAATTATGAACTGAGTGAACTACAGGATTCTCATAATCCTTAGGTATTTGCTGTTTGGTTCATATTATATCTATTTTTGTATATTTCTTTACCTTTATATCTTACAAAATATGCTTGTTACCATTTTGTATATAATGTATTATATGGGATGATGGTTTGATATATTACTTAATACTGATCGATATCTATACTTGTGAGTTTGCTCTGATTGTCTTGTATATTAGTGGGCTACTTTATTTTCTCATTAGGCCTGTGAGCCAATGAACATTTTTGTTTTGTACGTGCTAAAGAGGAAAAGCTTGTAGAATGTGTTTGGAGGGGGAAGGAGATCTATGTTATCTTGTTGCAATAAAGCCAGCAAAGAGTCTTGTGCTGTCTGAAAGACATAGGCCTGAGTCAGCTATAAACTAGTGTGGCTAACCAGGAAGAAATTGGAAGCATCCACTTCCTGCTTTGGACATAGGTTATTTCAACAGAAACTCCTATTTGTATCAACAAGGAAGTAGATACTTTCATTCTCCTCTTTGCAGCCATGCCAGAAAAAAGGGAGCAAGAGAAGGCAGTGGGGGGTAAAGCATAGGGCCGTCACCTGTGGTTTGTACAGGTAATGTTATGCCACAAAGGGTAGCAGGTGACAAAATGTATGCTTTAGTATAAACAGAAGAGGAAGGAGGGGATGAAAAAAGTCTTGTGCTCCCTTTAAGGCTACGCAATTTATTGTAGCATGACTTTTTGTGGATTACAATCCAGCCCTGTTTACAGGAACCAGGATGTGTATGCTCTACTAACCTTCTGAATGTTTTAGAGTTGTTGTTGTTGTTTTCCTATGACCCATTTCATTCTGATGCCACCAGCACAACTATGTGTGCCTGAGACCTAAGTACCCATACTCCATCAATGCATTTGAGGAATTGGGTTGTAATCCACAAAAGCTCAGTCTTGTTAGCCTTAAAGGTATCACAGGACTCTTCTTTTTCCCCTGTTCATTAAATCTGTTAGTTTTAATGAGGCACAAGATTCCATGTTCATGCTATAGAAGAAGAACAAATAGCAGCAAATTAACTCTCCTTTAAATATATCTATAAGGCGTCTCCCTGATAAACTTTCCTTTTGGCTCACACATTTTCTACTCTCAACAGGATCAAAAAACGGCAGTGTAAAGTTCTTTTTGAGTATATTCCTCAGAATGAGGATGAATTGGAGCTGAAGCTGGGAGACATTATAGATATTCATGAAGAGGTAAGTAATTTTGCAGAATTTAAGTAGATAAATGAAATAGGTTTTCACAATAATGAATAACTGAATTATATCAGCTTTGAAGAATCAGAATATTCTGATATTTCAGACTACTGAATTTGCTTAGATTTTAGGTTTTATTGGGGGATTTTTTTTTATTAGTTAGAAGTCTCCAAAGTCCACCTCTCAGTCATGAGTGTTATTCCGCTAGATTCCAGTAAGTAATTTCAAGTTCACCCTGTTTTTCTCATTCTTGCATACATTGGCATAGAACAGTGGTGGGAATTGTGCCCTGTGGGCTGCATGCAGCCCAAAGGGACATTTTTTGCAGACTCTGCCCAAGTCCTTCTGAACCACCCCCCCTACATCTCCTCCCACCCAAAATTGTAGTGCAGCATTTGCAGCCTGCCAGAACAGCACAGGGGCAAAAATTGGTCTAGGTACAGTTTTCTTTTTTCCCCCTGCATATTTACAAATGCCCATATCCCTATCCTAGTTTTATTCATATACTTTTTTTTGGTGTCGTTGGAATTTAATTGCCTTCCTTACAAGATGTAGTTGGCCCTTCCTGATCAGGTTTGTGAGACTTCTGCCAAATGCATTCTTCCTAGTTGTCATGAAGTATGAGCCATCTCCTGCCAGAAGTCTTTTATAATGGAAGCCAAACCATGATTGAAGAACTGAAAGCTGTCTTGATAACATCATCAGTGTCATTTGTCATTTACTTCCAATATTCATCTGTAACCTTTTTGGCCACAATTGTCCATTCAGTGATACATTTGCTGAATGTATTGTTATTCTTTCATTCACTCTTATTTATAAGTCTTTCTTATCACAGGACCACAAGAAGAAATTTCCATCTAATAAAGCATGTTAGTATCATAGTTATTCCAGTTTATCCCTTTTCTGCATTGCTGTTGACTACTAATGAATATTTTTCAATTCCTAATGTTAATACTGTACTTATGTTGCCTTCTGAAATCCTGCTAAACCTTCCTGGGGTTTATAGTCACATGACTGCAAAAAACCTGGGGGTTCCTTTCCTTTCCTATTGGTAACGCATTGTTCTCTCCACAGGTAGAAGAAGGCTGGTGGAGTGGAATGCTAAATGGCAAATCAGGCCTATTTCCTTCTAACTTTGTGAAAGAGTTAGAGGTAGTAGATGATGGAGAAACACAAGAAGGCCTGGATGATGCAGGTAGTGATTGCCGTGCTTCTGAGCTGATAGTGTGCCAGAGTCCTGAAAGGAGTAGAATTAAATATTCACCAACAATCCAACAGTATGGCAGTACTTAACTTAAAGCATATGTATAGACCTGTTAGAATCGGACTTGCTATTAATTTGTCAATAGCCAGATATATATGTAAACATTTGAGAGATGAGGGCTAAAGTTGTAATTCCTTGACTTTATTTATTTATTTGATACCATATTCTGCCAAAAAAGGCACTTAGATGTCTAATGAAATAAACATTAAAAGCAAAATCCTATTTAAACAATGTAAAAACAGATTCATAACTGTGAAAAGGCATAACAAGTACCCCACCACTTAGGTTCCTTCAGCAGTAAACCAACTTACATGAGAAATGTCTCACTGAATAAAAATGGTTTTGCCTCTGGGTGGAAGGAACTAAAGAGACAGCAAGGAATCTGGTTCCTGTCAGAACCAAGAAAAAGACCTCTCTCTTAAGACTAAGGTAGGTTTAGATAGATGAATACAATGTTTAGAACAGCCTGATTTCAAGTCTTATGGGGCTTAAACAGCAGTAAATGATAAAATACACAGAAGTAAAGTAATGAGCACTTTGAACTGTGGTTAGAAGAAACCAGGAGTTACTGAATTTGTTGTTATAAGGAATTATCTTGTCCCTTTAGCCAGTTCTGGTCAGAATTCAAACCACAGCATTGTGGACTAGCTAGAGTTTTTAAACACTTTTCAAAGTGTTCAAATAATTATCCAGTTAGGATATAACTAAGATGTGTTCCTCTGTGTCAAAATCAAGCACTAGTTGCAATTGATACCGTGGCCTCAGCTATGCCAGTGCACTCACCTCTAACCATCACTGAAATCTGGGTCTCTGTGTACACGGCTGAATCCAAGAGTACACCTCAGAGTCCTCTTCCAGCTCATGTTGAGTTCCTGTTCTCTGATCTGCATTTCAACCAACCATCTCTGAGTTGTGTGGATTAAGTGACTGATGAACCTCATCCAGTGGATTACCAGTGTCAACCACTGATTAAGACAAAAAGCAACTTCTTTGGATGTAGATCAAAAAAGAAAGATAGACTTGCCAGCAAACTGTTTGAACTAAATCCTAAAACTCCAGACAAGTTCCCTAAGAAACAGCAAGTATATATTTAAATATAATGGGGAACAAGACAGAACCCTGTAGAGACAGCACAGGCCAATGGCCAAGATATGAAAGAGCAGTGAAAGAGCACCCCCCAACACACACTTCAGTCACTCCTCTTAAAATGACCAGAACTTCTGTGAACCTACATTGCTTACAGCAATGCCAATCAGACACATCGGGATAGTGTGATTGAGGTTGTTTGAGACCATCATGAAATCCAGGAGAACCAACCAGATACAGTCTTTGTCCTGTGCCTGGTGTGGAACGGGGAGCAAGGTGGCCGGTGCAGATTGCCCCATAATGAGGGTCTAAATGTTTAGAGCAGACTTCCATCATGCGTTCATTTATCATTTGCTTGATATTTCTAGGAAGCTCTGACTGTGTTCTGGTGAAGAAGCCTGAAAAGATTTTAGCAATCACTGTATTAGGAATAATTAAGTCAAGAGTAAAGAACCTCGAGCCTGTGGGTTACCTGCAGACCTTCAGGTCTTGTAATTCAGACCTCTGTGCTCTCCCCAGGCTACAACTTTTGCCAGTCCAGCTTTGTGTTATTGATACTGTTTACTCCATCTCATGATTGACCTTGCACAAGTTAGGAAAAGAGAAAGCTTGCTAGGACAAAAATAGGCCAGACTGTATGCTCATATGTACACAGTGCGTGCTAGGGCAGAGCAGTGGACCACCGCTTCAAGCTTTTAACTTCAAATGAGACATACCAGCAATAACTGTAATCTTGAAAAGAAAAGCTACAATAGCTCTTTTTGCTTATTGTGCAAGCAGTGTAGTATGTATTGTAAACCTTTTTTAGTAGGGGATGTTATGTTTAGTATATAGTAGTAAAATTATATTTTAAAAAATCTAGTTAAAGTGTAGTTGGGATATTCTGTAGAATATAGTAATAGTATCTTAGTGCACTTTTATAGCTTAAAACAAAAAGTAAAATAATGCAAGAACTCACCTAATTGCAAAATAAACAATTGATGACAAGGCATAGTTTATTCTTAGTCCTTAAAAAGACAGGCCAACGCCTATGGTGTCAGACTGCTTGCACAGCAGACTATAGTGTGAGCTATTCAACAGTCTTGGCATTCATACGTAGTCCAAGTGCAAGTGAAAGAGTCATGACTGTGACAAACAGCAAAAAGCATCCACATCACCACCAGAGGAGGAAGCAACCGCCCAGCTTTATGCCTCCTGCCAGAAGCTGATACAGTGCTTAAGTGCCTTAATCTGAGGGGTCCTGTGGTCCACAGCAGTATGGGAGGACAGTGCAGTGGCACAGAAAACTTTCACGATCACTCCTCCTGGGGGGCCTTGATTATGAAGACATCTTGGAGCTAGCCATTCAAGAAATAGCTGGCTTAGAGCAGGCCTATGAAGGGCAGCACACCTCTTCATTCCCGCTTCTGCTACCACCATTATCTTCTCCTATCACTGTCACAAATGTATGCCATTGTGCTCTTCTTCCTATTCTGCTGTGAAGGAATTATTCCCACTGTTGCCAGCTTCTCGTCCTCTGTGTCCTGTTCTGGAGGCCAGACAGCAGCAAAGCTCTAAGCAGAGTTCGTCAGGCAGCAGAGACAGTGACAGCCCCAGTCATATACAGGAGTTAGTAGCCAGGCGATTGCAGTTCTTGGAGTCCAGGCAGTTCAGGTCAGCACAATAAAGCAATAAATCCCAGACAGTAATCCAGCAGAGTGTCAAGTAGCATGGTCAGAAAATGAAGAAAGAGCCACAGTCCTTTGGAAATACAAGCCAGAAATCAAGTGATGAAAGTGTTGCTTGCTCTGGAATGGTTGGTTGTCAGCAATGAACTTCCTAAGGGAAGTGCTGGAATATTTGTGGTCTGGCAGCCTCCCACAGATGTTGCCTGATTAATAAACATTTTATATGTAAGCATTCTGAGTGTCATAATCCCTCCCTGTCTTGTCTCCAGTAGGTACTGTCAAGTCCACATCTGGACATGTGCTGTAGCTGCTGGGGACTGTCTGTCTCAAAAACTGGCATGTCCCCTGTCACTCTGTTTCACTCTCTGTGTCATTCTGAACTCGGGCCCTGGGAATGAGGCATGATGCTCTGCGTCTTCCCCTCCTCCTATCCCTCCTCTCTATCTAATGATGGAGGACGATTTAGGTGTGGCACCACAAATAGGCAGCTTTATACAGAACCAGGCCCTGGCAAGAGGTGCACAACCTGTGATCCCACATAACTTTGCTGACAGAGCCTTATGCCCTATCAGGCATAGGACCTCAGCTGTATTTGGCAAGCCCTTGTTCAATCCAAATATTAATATGTTTTTCCCCTTAAAAGTGTGTCTTAAAGCTATTTTATTTCAACTTTCCAGAGTCTGTTTTTGCTGGTCCACCTTCACCTCAGACTTCACCAGGAAATGGCAGTGAGCCTGCACCTGCAACTGTACCGATAGCACAACCAAAGAAAATCAGAGGAGTGGGGTTTGGTGATATTTTCAAGGATGGTTCAGTTAAACTTAAAACAAGATTGTCCAGTAATGATTCAGAAGAGAAGAAGCAAGATAAAGTAATTTATTTTTTCCTATTGCCTAAAATGTCATATTTTCCAAAATGTAACAATGATTGCTTATAAGCATCCAATATCTCACCCTGGTGTCTTGGGTTTTATAACCAAAGTCACATAGTTATTCTTACTGTTATCATTAAATTTATTTATATCCTGCCTTTCTCCCAAAATTGTTTACGGGGAGCATTATTCTAGCACTATTGAAGAATTGTTGCCTCACAGATAACATAAGTGCAATATGTTGTTGATGTCTTCATAGACATTTAGCATTTTCTCCAGCCCTAAAATGCAGTTAATCTTATGGCTAGTGAAAACAAGCCCATTTTGAAAAAATGTTGAATTTTACAGGGGGCATGCTGTCATTTTAAAAATTGTGAACTGCTGACAGTGGCAGACTGTCATTTAATAAAAATAGGTAAGAGTAAGGATTCCTTGCGTTGCGGCTTTGTGGGAAGTAGATCATAGGGACTTTTCTCAAAACACTTCTGGCAGAGGAGGAGGATTAATAATAAAAAATTTCTGATCACTGGTTGGAGATAAGGGGAGCAGCGAAGCAGATGGGTGAGACATAATCCTCTTGGGGTCCCCATTCAGCTCATGGTTCCCAATTCCTCATGTGGTACTTTTGCCATATTTCTATATACTTTCATGTAATTGACCATATAAACAGATGCAGTTGTCAGAAATTGAAATACATTTGCCTTTTGCCAAATTCTTGTTTATCTTCGTATTTCTTGTATAGCCATTATCCACTCAGTCATCTGGACCAAAAGTAACACAGTTTCTTGGTGTTATGAAGTCTGACATGGCTACAGAGATAGCAAAAGCAGAAACTGAAAACAGACAGAAAGGTATGGTTATTTTGTTGTGTGCCATTATTTTATTCTGTAATTTTCAATGTAAAACCATTTAAAAAGCTGGTACTTCTTGGTTTATTCTTAAAAGATCCTGGTTTTTCTCACCTGCTTCCAAGGGTCTAATAGTGTGAGCTGGTTTCTTCCTCTTTGATGAAAATTGTGTTTCTTCCCCAGTGTCTTGTGTCTCACTGCCAACAATATTTTACACAACCTTTCTAGCCCTAGGCCCAGTATGAGGCTCTTTTCCAGCCTTCAGTATCCCCAGAACGCATGCATTGTCTTATATTCCCATTCTTCTGCTTCATTTTTCTTTAGCATTTTGCCTCATGTATCCTTCATTTAGGGGTTTTTATATCTACTGACATACTAGTTTCCCATCTTGTAGTAGTTTTTCTTTTAGGGCCCCATCCTCCATAGATCTCATATCTTTAACTCATTTGGATAATTATGTCATACCCTTCTAAAGCTTTGCGTTGTTCATAACAATAAAAATACCACAATCGTTAACTATGCAGTAATATCAAAACCAAACCATATAACTCTGTACCAAGCACTCTGGTTTCTATGTTTTCTCTAGGCAGCGTACCTGTTCTTGCACCTAGATCCTTAATATGTATCCTTACTTCCAGACAAGATGATATTTCATTTCTTCTCGGTGGGTTCTTGCACCTTCGCAGATCTATCCATCGAATGTTCCAGAGCTGAGTGGCTTTTGCCAATGTAGCTTACCCAAATCGCTCGCTTCATAAGGCCTACACCTCCATTTGCAAAAAGCAGTCACCAGCTTCGGTTTTTGAGGACCCATCCTCTTCACCAAGGCAAATACCCTCCCAGGCTAGCCACATCCCTAGCTAAGGGGCAGGGTGAACCAGAGGTGATTCTGGCCCTGCCATCAGGCAGGTCCATCAGTCATGATTTAAATTTACCAAGGGGTATAAGAGGAGCATAGGCAATTCTGCTGTTCCTAGAAAAAAGAAACAGGCTAAAGACAAGGACCACCCAGTATCAACATTGCCTCGATGTCCAGAGGGCTTTAGCTTATTACACCCACCAAACAGCTCCTCTCCTCTCAAGCTGTTCCTTTCCTGTGAGGAAGAAAAGGCAGGCCTCCCAACTTCCTTCCAGGAACTGGCCCACTAGGTGGTGGACTTCATTCATCTGGCCTACCAACTTGCCAGAAAAACCTCAGCCAAAAGCCACTCAGCTCTGGAGCATTCTGTGGATGGAGCTGCACCAACACGAGAACCCATTTGTGTGAGGGCACAGATGATTACTTGAAGAACTACAATTATAGTCCATCCTCTGCATAGCTGGTGACTGTGTTACCAATATCTTCTTCTCTTTGGAATTAAAAAGTTTATGAATATGCCATGTCAGCACAGCAGTTCGTCCAAACTAGCAGTAGTGGGGGAGAGCTTACAAGGTGTTAGCAAATTTGCTTATCTACTTTGAACCACAGTTGACTAGCTGTTGCTTGCTGCAGCTCTTCTGCTGCTGACTCCCCCATCTTATGTGGACTGCTCATAAATCCTGGCTTTCCTCCTAGCAGTGCTATCTTGTCATAAAATCATAGAAATGTAGAGTTGGAAGAGACCACACGGGCCATCCAGTCCAACCCCCTGCCATGCAGGAGCACCCTCAAAGCACTCCCAACAGATGGCCATCTAGCCTCTGCTTAAACACCTCCAAGGAAGGAGACTCCACTACACTCCGAGGCAGCGTATTCCACTGCCGGACAGCCCTGACCGCCAGGAAGTTCTTCCTTAGGTTCAGGTGGAATCTCCTTTCCTGCAGCTTGAATCCATTACTCCTTGTCCTGGTCTCTGGAGCAGCAGAAAACAAGCCCTCTCCTTCCTCTACATGGCATCCCTTCAAATATTTAAACATGGCTATCATGTTCCCTCTTAACCTTCTCTTCTGCAGACTAAACATACCCAGCTCTCTAAGTCTATCCTCATAGGGCATGGCTTCCAGGCCTCTCACCATTTTGGTCGCCCTCCTCTGGACCTGCTCCAGCTTGACCATGTCCTTCTTGAACTGGGGTGCCCAGAACTGGACACAGTATTCAAGATGAGGTCTAACCAAAGCAGAGTAGAGTGGTACCAGTACGTCCCTCGATCTAGACACCATACTCCTATTGATGCAGCCGAGAATTGCATTGGCTTTCTTGGCTGCCGCATCACACTGCTGACTCATGTTCAGCTTGTGGTCTATTAAGACTCCTAGATCCCTTCCACACGTACTGCTATCCAGCCACATGTCCCCCATCCTATATTTCTGTATTCCATTTTGTCTACCTAAGTGTAAGACCTTACACTTCTCTCCGTTGAATTTCATTTTGTTAGCCTTGGCCCAGCTCTCCAATCTATCCAGGTCATTTTGAATTTTGATCGTGTCCTCTGGCGTATAAGCAACCCCTCCCAATTTGGTGTCATCTGCAAATTTGATGAGCATGCCCTTTACTCCTTCATCCAAGTGGTTGATAAAAATATTGAATGGCATTCGGCCCAGGACAGAACCCTGTGGCACCCCGCTAGTCACTTCTCTCCAGGATGAAAAGCAGCCATTTGTGATCACCATTTGGGTTCGGTCGGTCAACCAGTTACAAATCCAACTAAGAATAGCTCTGTCCAGCCTGCATTTTACTAGCTTCTTTGCAAGGATGTCATAGGGAACTTTGTCAAAGGCCTTACTGAAATCGAGATATGCTACATCCACAGCATTCCCTTCATCTATCAAACTAGTAACTCTATCATAAAAAAAGATAAGATTAGTCTGGCATGACTTATTTTTGAGAAATCCATGTTGACTTCTCGTGATTACCGCGTTGCTTTCTATCCAATTAATGCTGCTCTGCTTGGTGAGCATACACTTTATGTTGTATACACTCTTCATCACTTTGGTGCTAACTAAATGTTAAATTGGAGCAACATGTCAAGTCTTGGATTTTTAAAAGTTAATTTATGTTAAAGTAATTTAAACTGAATATATGTTTTTAGATTATAATGATAATTATGCATATCTTGTTAACAAGCTTTTCCCATAATGTCTTACTGGAGAGCTTTGAATGTTGTATTCATAAAACATTTGAAATGTGCAAGGCACATGGATAACACTCATAACTATTTCATTTCAGCTAAGGAATATTGCAGAGCTGTATATGCCTATGAAGGTACTAATGAGGATGAACTTAGTTTTAAGGAAGGTGATATTATCCAGATAATAAGTAAGGTAAGGGTTGACGTTCTAAGTGGAACACTTTCTCTCATTAAAACTAGCCACATCAAAGTACAACATGTCATAATTAAAAGATTTTCTGGGTGGTATCCAGTAAAACTAGATGCAGAGTACTTAAACTTATGGGAAATGACTGTCTTTAGTTCTGAACAGCACTGTGTATGTCCATGGTCCACATCATACAGGATATTTGGTAAAAATCTTATTTACATTGGAATGTCCTTACATTTAATCCTTAGAAGATTATTCAAATTATTAATACAGAAAAGTACTAATGCTTTTTGTCTGGTGCCATCTTGTGAGCAAACACATACACACACCCCTGTATCTATCTGTGTATCTATCTATCTGCTCATATAGTTGTTTAAGTAGTTCAAGCAAGAGAGGTCCATCATGACCTGAAGTTGCTAAGCATATCAGAGAAGGTGTTTGTTTTTTGTTTTTGTTTTTTTGCACAGGAGCATTTGAAAAGGAAATGGCTCAGTATAGGAATATAAAGGATTTTTAGAAATTTTTTCATCCTTGACAAGAAAGGATTTCTCAGCAGGAGAGCCTCTGTGAGATTTTCATCTCTGCAGAAGAGGAAAAAAGATCAACTACCTTCTCATTTTATTATGTAAATTGTCATAGTTTGAAAAAAAATATACTTTGCAAAGGAAAATATTGCAAAATACTGAAACACAAAAAATCAATGACAAATATGCAAGAAGGCATTGTAAAAACCTGGAAAGAAACCTTTTGAATGTTTTGAATGTTTTATTTTGCGTACAAGAACAAAATTAACCCAGATTTACATCCATATTATGAATTAGAATTAATGTGGTAATGCAGTGCCATGGGTTAGTAAGAACAAGGGTCGTACCAGCACGATGTAAAGACATGTAATCTACCTGAGATATCCAGAGAGTACAAATGGCTATTTTGCTACATTAAATGTTTATGATTAGTGTACTGTTCTGGACAGGATGTGAACTCCCTCCCCCAAATTGATAAAGAATTCTGGGGTGTGTATCATTGTGTTGGCTGCCTAAAAGAATCCACCCTCAGTGTTTCTAAAGCATCTATGGCCAGGATCAGTAACTGGCAGGCTGGGAGATCCCAGTGGAATTGGAAGGAAGATTTCTCCTCCTTTCTGTAACTTTCTATGTGCCCAAAACCAACTATGAGAGGTTATGAAATCTTTCAGAGATTGGCTTTGGCACAGAGGGCTGTGAAGAAGGGTTGGGAAGGGGAAGACAGTTCCACTGAATTTGGACCTATATTGTTGTGTTGCTTTAAAATGAATTTATTTTGGAAGTCAGAAGGCAATTTGGAAGTTGTTCTCTGAGATAAGTGAGTATCCAGCAAATGGGTTTTTATTTTTCCTTTTAAAAAGATCTGTTTGTTCTAGGACACTGGAGAATCAGGATGGTGGAAAGGTGAAATTAATGGCAAAGAAGGAGTTTTTCCAGACAATTTTGCCCTTCAAATTAATGAACTGGATAAAGATTTCCCTGTAAGTTCTCACTAACTATTATTTAAAGAAACATTTTTAAAGCTAACTTTAAGCCCAAAATGCTAAGTGATTTTTATAAAGAAATGATAAAGAAATGATGCTAATTCTTAAATCTTCTTCATTTCTCCCTTCCTCTCCTTTTTTATAGCTCTTAGACCAAAGTCAAGAACTTATTTTAACCTGAATTCAACTTCAAACAAGTTCTCAGGAGGCAAAAGAATGGGACCAAAAATATCAGCATATTTTAACTGGATGCTCTTAATGCCAGTAGGCACGAGAGTCATTTTAACCTTTTACAGTGGTGCAGGGGGAATACAAAAGTTTGTGTACCAGTGAAGTGATGTCATAGGGAAGGGGGTATGGCTATCTGGGAAGTTTCAGGGGACCCAGCTAGGTCCTAAGGTTCCCCTACCTCTGTCTTAGATACTAGTTCATTGTATGTGTATGTGCCCTCAAGTTGCCTGTTGACCTATGGCAACCCCATGAATTTCATAGGGTTTTCTTAGGCAAGCAACATTCAGAGGTGATTTTGCCAGTTCCTTCCTCTGAAATATCACCTACAGCATTTGGTATTCATTGGCAGTCTCCCATCCAAGTACCAACCAGGGTTGACTCTGCTTAGCTTCCAAGATCAGATGGCATCTGGTGCCTTTAGGGTATTTAGGCCACTAGTTTGATATATAACTATATATACTAATTCAAAGTGGTCCTGGTGATTGAATGCATATCACCTTACGAGAGAGATCGGCTTATGGATACTAGGACAGATAATGATTGTGACTCATAACAACCTGTCCAGATGGGACAATCAGGAGTGCTGATTGAACAATCAGGAGTGCTGGAACATTTGATGTAGCACGGAAGAATGGAGAATAGTCTGATTAGTGCTCAAGCTCCACTTCCTGGCGTTCCAACAGAATGTGTTCTCAGAGAGACAACATTCAGTAGACAGGGGAGCCACAGAAATAATCTGATTGAGAGAACAGTGTATGAGGTCTGCCAAAGTAGAACATCTAACAAGAGCATCCAGTACTACAACAGATTAGCCCTGCAGGTTATCCATCTAACTATCAGAATTGATGCTGCAGAAGACAGTCTTTCAAACAGTAACCAGATCTTTGGAATGCTTCTAATAGATCTGTGTGGAACTCTAGAAAGTATTCTGGTGCCTGATTCAAACAGAGGCACATCAGACTAGTTAAAACCAACACCTTGCTGAACGTGGGAACTTATGTTCGCAAAATATGTGCTTGGACACTAAGCTCTGGACCATTCGTGGCAACAAAGGAGTCCTAAGACTAGATCCTACTGTTATGCAATCATGTTTTTCCCCATTTCAAGGGATTGTTCTTTCTTCATTATGTCATAATCCTACACACTGACAGGAACAAAGCTCAGCTGCCTTGTGATAATGTTCTAGGATGCACATTCCTGAACCATTAAAAGATGGATGTGATAATCTGCTAATGCTTCATTCAGATGTCAGGTCAGGTATTCTATGAGAATACTTTATGTTTGGTCCTGCCCATTCTGATTAATAACATTGATATCAATAAGAGTGACAACCTTACTTAAGAGCCAGTGTGGTGTAGTAGTTTGAGCATTGGACTGCGATTGTGGAGACCAAGATTCAAATCCATTTTCAGCCATGGAAACCCACTGGGTGACTTTGGATAAGTCATACTCGATCCATCTCAGAGGGAGGCAAAGCAAACTCCCTCTGAACAAATCTTGCCAAGAAAACCCCGTGATAGGGTTGCCTGAGGGTCACCATAAGTCAGAACAGCTTGAAGGTGCACTACAATAAATTCTTACTGAGAATGGTGGCTACCTTTCTGCTCTTCCTCAGAGAAAATAGCAAAGGTACTGTAAAGCACTTAGTAGTGTATTGTGGAGTGAGTGGTTGCGCAAGCCTGGGGAGAGCAGCCAGTCAAAGTCCATGGAATGCTGGAGGAGAGGCGGAGGGAGGGGAAAGAGAGAAACTAGAGTCTGGTTTTTAAAAAAGAGTCAGATAGGACTAGTCAGAAATAGAAGCAGGACCAGGTAAAACTTTTTAGTTACAGCCAGTTAGAAATAGAGTTAGGTTCCATTAGGAAGAGAGGAATTGATAAGATCTGAATAAGATACAGAGAACTGAGAATAAGGAAGGACTTCAGGGAGAAATGTTATTTTGTTAGAAACTGAGGTGTTACCTGAATATGGAATTAGCATAATACTAAATGTTTATTTTATCTGCTTAAAAAAAATCTAAACTATTTTTATTTTCTGCAACCCTGTCTGGCTGTTTTAATTTAATAACAAGATCATGCTTTACAGCACTGAACCCACTGATCATCACTTCCACTTGTCTAGTATAGTACTCAGTTTGAGGTCTGATTTATTTATTTATTTATTTATTTATTAATTATATTTGTATGCCACCTTTCACCCAGAGTGGGACCCACCCTGTTGAGGGTAAAAGGGCAAGGTGATTGATAGGAGTCCAAGGACTGGAACTGCGAGGCGAGCCCGAATAGGAGTTCCATCAAACATACGAATATGTAAACAGTGTTTGAATTGCAGGCACTAACATTACTCCACATTGCCCCAAATAAACTCTTAAGTTGCCAAAGGAGGGAGCAGAACCATCCTTGTGGAGAATGAGAAGTTGGTAAGTTAGAGATGGTTGGGTTGTGGGGAAGAAGAAACAGAGAGTAGATAACCAAGCCCTCCGTATTCCCCCTCTTCTCTTCCCCTTTCTTAGTCGTTTATGGCAGCTGATGAGGGCATCTCCCTGGGCACATCTAGAAACTTGGATGTTTGTATGTATTTGGAAACTCATATGTGTATGTGCATGTGTGCACGTGTGTGTATGCACACATACAGAGATCTACTCATTCTTCTATTGCAAATCACCTGCAGGCAAAAGAACAGAGCTGTTGGATACATCTGGGAATGAATGTGCTGTCTTCAGTGTCTAATTCAGCATAGTATTCTGCCTTATACTTCCAAGTAATCAAACTTGCTTAGTTACTAATGTTTTGTCCTCTTTGCAGAAGCCAAAGAAACCACCACCTCCTGCAAAGTGTCCAGGTATGTTGAACTGAATTTTATTTGACATTAATAGCAAAAGAGGAAGAGTTGGCCTGAACTTGTTTAATTCATGTGTGTGAGGAGCACTCTGATGGAGATAGATTTGTGATGGAGATATATCCGTTTGCTTTTTAACATTCTGCCCTGGTGGTGCAGTGGTTAAATGCCGGTGCTGCAGCCACAATGTTGTGAGCTTAATCCTGCAGGGCTCCAGGTTGGCTCAGCCTTCCATCCTTCTGTAGGTCGGTAAAATGGGTACCCAGTTTGTTGGGGACAATTAATGAAACACATCATAAACTGTATGGAGCGCTTGGCACTGATAAGTGGTATAAAAGTATAACTGTTATTATTATTAATAAGATACACAAGGTTAAGTGCAATTAGAGGGAAAATGTTACTGTGACTGAAATTTGTCAGGTACCACCTCAAGCTTGAGTATGGCATGCCTGTACCAGGCTAGAGCCAAGATAACTCATTTTTGTATTAAGAGCCCAAAGAATGTCCAAAGGGATACCTTGACTACCAGTAAGTTTTCCAAATTCTGGTCAGAGATTGCGGCCCAGAGCAGGGTGGGGACAATCTTTACCATAATGCACATCCCATTTTAAAACTATGTGTTTATCTATTTAATGTCTTATCTCCCTTCCAACACTGGGATCCACGGTAACTCACAACACAATCATAGCTTCCCTTGGAAGTGAATGCCATAACCTAGGCGCAGCCACCAAAAGACCCGCTTGAGTTCTATGTCCAGGTTTTTTTCTAGTTTGAAATTATGCTTTTGTAGCAGTTGATATGTATAAATGTATAAAGCTTTTTCATAGTTAAGCTGTGGTGTTATTTTTGTTTTATAAGAGCTGTTTCAGAACACTGCTGCATCCCCAAATATGTATGTGTTGTGTTATCTATTTTATTTGACAGCTCTGAGGAGGATATATGATATACTTAACAATTAAGAATTATGATGTGCTTCTTAACATAAAAGCCAAGCATAATTTGTGTGTTCATTATTGGCTCTACTTTCAGGTTCAAAGCCAGAGCTTCTATCTGGAGAGAAAAAGTTACCTCTTCTTAAGAATGAAGAAAAAGGTAAGACCAGTTGATGAACATGATACAGAGGTAATACTGACTTGTGAAAGGAAGGAGGACAGTTAACTTGCTTGTGGGAAATGGCTGTCAGACCTTGCAAGAGCCAGGGATTATTGCTGTATACTCTTCCTAGCAAATACCTTTTAAGGTATGATTGTCAAAGAAAAAGAGGTCATTCCCTACTTACAAAAGATCGAGTTTCTCATTCAGACCATATAGAAGTAGTTTTTAGTTTCAAAATCTAGTATATCTCTGTTCGGGCTAGAACCTTATCATACTCTTTATCATGCTGTTTGACTGCCTCAAACTATATAGCCAACATAGTATGACATTTTACCACAAAGGGACCTGCTAAGCTGCTAGCAATCTTTTTCTTGAAATTATGAAGATGAGCACATATACTTACATTTAAAATTTGGGCAGTCTTTCCAAAATACTTAATACAAAGAAATGGGGAGTTTGAATAATATATACTACCTTGGTCAGTCCTAGAGCAACCAGAAGCATATCTTGAGGAGAAAGAATAAAAATTGGAGAATATCTAATAGAATCCATGGAGTGGGGAGTAGACACTTCTCAGAATATTTAAGGCTTGTACGTGTTTTAAGGCTGTGTGTGTATGTTGTGTGCCTTCATGTTATTTCCAATGTACTGCAACTTTAAGGCAGACTGTCACATTGTTTTCTTGGCAATGTGTTCAGAGGGAGTTTGCCTTCTGAGGGTAAGGGAGTGTGATTTGCCCAGGGTCACCTCGTGGATTTCTATGTGAGTAGGAATTGGAATCCTGGTCTGCTAGTCCATCACTCGACTACTGTCCCACACTGGCTCTCTCTGTACAAAGAGTGTAAAAGACAATGAATACAGTCACATAAACATCATAAAGTGCCAGAAGATGAGACTCCCAGGATGGATGGCAGTCAATAACATGTGCTGGTTAATTTGCTTCCCAAGAAAATACTTGAGTTCAGCAGCAGCATTTATTGAGGCAAAGTGAGCAACTTGAAAAGTTGCTAAGACTGAGGTACATTGGTTAGCAGTAAGGTTTTATACTAGAACATATGAATTTAGGAGCAAATGGCATTGATTGATGAATGCCATAAATGTCACATCTCCCCACCAGACCCTGAGTTTTCCCAGGCTCTCGTGGTATTTACATACTTTCTTCTTGGGAACCTAAATGCTTCCTATATTCATAACCAACCACCTGGTTGTTCTCACACTGTCTTTTGGGACTCCATCCCTCTGATCCTTCCCACCCCTGCCAGATGCCCTTAGGCATTCTTTCTGATACTTGGGAACCTTTGAACCCACACCTAGATATATGTTACATACAGCAGTTGATATTCAGTACCTTGCTGTGAATCATAATTGGCAATGCATACACAAACAGTGAGCTCTATTCTATCATCTACTAGCTAAGCTAAGTGGTTTTTCTATATACTAAGCATGACAGGAGCCAAGCCTCCTGGCACTCTGCAAGCTACTGGGGAAGAGCAGAAGACAATTACAAGTAGCACTGTGGCTGATAGCTGGACTCAGTCAAGTCCAAAGGACATTCCGCTGTTGACATGCTCAGTGGCGAAAGGAAAGTCCAGCATTATAGGAACATAGAATGTGAGAAGAATGAGTCAGGGAAGTTAGGCATAATAAAACAAGAAATGGAACATACAAACATTGCAGTACTTGCGGTGAGTGAGTGACGGTGGACAGGAGAGGGATGTTTTGAGTAAGATAATTGCATAGTGTTTTACTCAGGAAATGAAAATTAAGAAGAAATGGGATGGCTTTTATAGTGAGAAGAGAAGTAGCAAATGCAGTCAAAAGATATAGTGCTAAATCTGAGCAAATCATGTTAATAAGACTTCAAGGAAAACCCATTAATATAAACATAATCCAAGTTTATGCTACAGCTACGAAGGCAGAAGACATCACTTGATGGCCAATACAGAAATCAAATAGTCTATGTAATCAGAAGCAGAAGTTGGAGAACATCCATTCTCTTTGCAAAAACAAGATCAGGAATGGATGGTGGCACAGACTATGAACGTTAGCGAAAGTTAGAGAAAAGCTAAAGAACAACAGTAAATGAATGCCAAAATACAATCTGAAGAACATCCCTGTAGAATTTAAAGATAATGTAAAAAAATACATTTGCACTTTTAAGCCTAATTAAATGGAAGCCAGAAGAACTGCTGACTCAAGCCAGGGATATTGTCAGGGAGAAATGCAAAAAGACATTATCTGTAGTCAAAAGAAAGAGAAGCCTCCATGGATGACAGATGAAACTCTTCAAGCAGTTAAGGACAGACAAGAAGCAAAAGTAAAAGGTAAAAATAGTAAAATAGTAAATATAGTAAAAATAGAGTCAGAACCCTAAATGCAGCTGTTCAACAACTTGTGTGTGTATGATGAGGAGAACTGCAATAATAATCAGTGCAGAGAAATAGAAGATGATAACAAAAAAGGAAGAACAAGAGATCCAAGAAATCAAAGGGAAATTTAAACCAAAAGTATGGATGTTCTATGACCATCGGGGAACATATTACATGACCAAGTGAAAATAAAAAGACAATGGAAACAGTACATGGTATACACACTATATAAAAGTGATGAAGTGCTGACAGAATAATTCAGGGAAGAACCATATGAAGATGAAGCTCAAGTTTTAGAAAATGAAGTGAAAGCTGCACTCAGAGCACTTGGGAGAAATAAATCACCAGGAACAGATGGCATACCAATAGAGCTGCTTCAGTCTACAGAGCTGGAATCTACTCTAGTTCTAACTAAAATCTGTCAACAAATATGAAAAACAAAAGAATGGGCCACAGATTGGAAACATTTAATATACATTCCAAGCTCCAACAAAGGGGACACCAGGGATTGCAGTAATCACAGAACCATTGCATTAAGTTTCCATTCAAGCAAAATCATTCTCAATAGTATACAACAAACACTTCTACCATATATGGACCAAGAAATGCCAGATGTCTAAGCTAGGTTCAGGAAGGGAACATATGTTGGATAATAGAGTGTAGCAAAACATTTTTTTTAAAAAATCGGCCTGTGCTCTATAGCACCTTTGGTTGTGTAGATCACAAGAAACTATAGATTGTTCTTTAAATATTGGATGTGCCACAACATTTGATTGTTCTGATGTGTAACCTGTATGCAGGACAAGAGGCTACTCTTGGGACAGAATACAGAGGAATGGAATGTTTTCCAGTTGGTAGGGGGATCAAACGGTCATTTTATCACCCTATCTGTTTAACTTGTATGCTGAATATATGGTGCATAAAATATTGCGTGGATGTGTTTGTTTCTGGCCATGTGCTCTCCTTGAGCGCATGGTCTAAGGGGATGTGGTCTCTTCCAGTTCTGTGGTTCTATGATTCTGTGATAAAGTAGGATTAGATTTGGAGGAAAGAGGTATGAAAATTGAAGGAAGGAACACCAACAATTTAAGATACGTAGATGATACCATACTAGCAGAAAACAGGAAAGACTTGGGATGATTACTGAAGAAAGTCCAGACAGAAAGTGTAAAGGCAGGTTTACAGTTGAATATTAAGAAAACAAAAATAATGACCATAGGTGAAGACACTAGAGTAGTTCAGGATTTGGCTCAGACATTAATCAAAACGGATACTGCACAAGAAATCAGAAGACTAGGACTTGGAAGGGTAGCTATGAAGAAACTAGACAAGATCCTGAAATATAAAGTTATATCATTGAATTCTAAAGTTAGGATTGTCCATGCAATTATATCTCCAGTTTTATGTATGGTTGTGAAAGCTGATAATAGTGAAGAAAACTGACAGGAAGAAAATGAACTACTTTGAAATTTGGTATTAGTGAAGAGTTCTACGGATGCTCTGGGCTACTGAAAAGACAAAGGAATGGGTCCTAGAGTAAATCAGGTCTGAATTCTCCTTAGAACCCAAGATGACTAAACTGAAGTTTTCGTACTTTGGCAACATCATGAGAAGATATGACTCTCTGGAAAAGACACTAATGCTTGACAAAGTAGAAGAAAGTGGGAATGAGAAAGAGTGCATTACAGATGGATAGACTGAATCAAGGAAGCCACATCCCTGAGTCTGCTAGACCTGAGCAGGGTGATTGACAATGGAGTGACCTGAAGGTCTCTCCTCCATAAGGTTACCATAAATCAAAGTTGACTTGAGAGCAGTTAACTAAAACATTAGGAAATCACTATATTGTATATGAATATTAAAAGGAATAACAGATCAGTTATATGAGTACAAAATGAATACATTAGCTGTGAACCTGTCATAGGTCAGCAATATGAAAAATTGTAGTAAGAGGAAGCTAACAAACAAGATAATCATAATAATAGAAAGTTAACAGGCTTGTTCATGGTTTCCTTTTTTTAATAAAATGCTAATTGACATGAAGAAACAGTCAGACTTTCCATTTTGTTAACTGATATCCAGGGCTTATAAAATAGGTAAGGTGGTTCGTTAGTATGTATAATTAAGAAATAAATATCTCTCAGCATCCTAAATCTGTGTAGTGGACTTCATATCCATTTGTACCTATAGCTGTTTTGACAGATTATGAAGGAGTTACTGCTCTTCTAATTTCACCTTGAAACAGGAGATTATCCAGAAGTTTATTTAATAACTTTTAGTATTTTGGTATTATTTATCTTGTTTCTGGTAACCTCCTGTTACTACAGTATTTGGTGATGTTTGCTCAATTAATGTGTTCATTTTGTGCTCCTATAATTGGCTTTTGTTATAACTTGGTAATTTGTTTTTCTTAAAGTCGTTTCTGACTTATGACAACACAGAATAGATTACAGGGTTTTCTTGGCAGAATTTGTTTGGGGAGGTGCAACTGCCGTCTTCTGAGGCTGAGAGAGTGTGACTTGCCCAAGTTCATGCAGTAGGTTTCCATAGCTGAGCAGGGATTCTGACCCTGGTCTCCAGTGTTCTAGTCCAGTGCTCAAACCACTACAGCACATTGGCTCTATTATCCATGTAGAGTACACTGATTTCCTGTGATATATTTCCTTTGCATTAGTGTTATGAGGCTCAAATTGACCTTGGGTTATGACAGTCCTATGAATAATAGACATCCAAAGGAATAGTCATCTCAAGGCCAGCAAAGCACAGGGCTGTGCCTTCCATTTTTTAAAAAAATCAATTGTTAGGTAATTCAGTCTTTGTTTTTTCCTTGTGCCCTTAACTTTTCGCAGAATTACTGTTTTTTTTCATATGAAGCCTCAGTCATTTTGTGTTGTTGTTGTTGTTGCTGTATGCCTTCAAGTCATTTCCAACTTACAGTGAGCCTGAGCCGAGCATATCGTGGGGGTTTCTGGGGCTGAGAGCGTGTGACATGCCCAAGGTCACCCAGTGGGTTTGCATGACCAAATGGAGAACTGAACCTTGATCTCCAGGCTTGTGGTCCAGTACCTATACGTACTGCTTTACAATAGCATTGCAGCTTTGTTCTTTCCAGCATATGTTGTGGTAGAAAGGAATGTTGTCACCAACTGCTATAATTCAGGTTATTTTTCAAAAATAATACCACATAAAACAATTTCTGCTATTTTAAAATGGTAACTAAATTCCAAATTGAGCCTAATGGAACAACCTAATAATGCTCACAAATATTTCTCTAATTTCATTTGCCAGATGAAAAAGCCACTTTGGATCAGAAAGGATGTAAACCAGTAGCTCCTCAAGTACCTCCGAAAAAGCCTATCCCTCCAAGCAAAGTCAGTAGCGTGTTAAGACCTGGGATTCTGCATCCAAAAGTGCCAGATAAACCAGTCTCACAGCCACCAGTATCAAAGTAAGTATACCTATTTTTTATGGGTTAAACTGTTGGGTTAGATTACAGGCACAGTAGCAGAATGCTGCTACATTTGCATGTAAAAACTTTTCACAGTGAAACTGGTTATAATGATGGCAATTGCCAACTAAAAGGTGGTATAGGATGTTACAATTGTTACAAAACTAAATATACAACCCAGTACAGGAAGGAGCAGGAGGCCATTGCTTTCTGCCCGTTTGGCTCTCAAAGCAGCAGGATACCCACATGGGGTGGATATTATTCCCTGTTTTCTGAGATTTAACTTTACTAGCTGCTAGTAGTGGCAGGGAGAGTGACATTAGTGAAAATTTCTTTGTGTAGCAGTGCAATAAGATGGGAGGTGTGTGTGTGTGAGAGAGAGATTTCTTTATTTCCCAGCCAAACTAAATGTGGTCCTTGCGTTAAAAAAATAGAAGTATATAACATACTGTTTCACTAAGATAATATTTTAACTGAACTTTTCAAATCTGATCACAAAATATTAAGCACATGTTGTAGGCTTCCATATTTTCTCTCATGATTCAGTTACCTCCTGTGCTTCCTGTAGTTTACCAGTTAATTTATCCTACTGTCATAACTGTGATCTTTCCACCAAATTTTGGTTTGAAATCATACCTTGAGGTCAGTTTGGAGACTGTGGTCTGTAGGTAGTATTAACAATTATTTGCTGATGGTTTGTTTTGTGGCAAGCTATCATTAGAGTAAACTGAACAATAGAGGTGGGAACCACATTCTTTATTTCTCCACACCAAGTTCATATTCCACCATAGTATATGAACTGGCTCTTTTGTTGCTGTATAAGCCCATACATAGAACAGAGATAATTTTTCTTTTCTGCTTTAATGCCTAAATAGATTTAATAACTAATAAATAATTTTCTTTTCTCAAATATAGGACAAATGGGGAAGTTGTTTCCTGGCGACCAAAATCTGAAATTGAATCAACCACAAAGCTTAAGTTAGACTTTGAGCAGTTACCGTCGAGACCCAAATCAGTAGAGGTAGACTCAGTTGCAATAAAGAATTTGAAAGAAACAGGTATTTTTAAATTTATATAATTGAAAAATCTGCTCTGTAATAATAGAATAAAGAAAAAAGAATCTATTAATATGTCAAAGACTAACACTTATTATTGCATAAACTTCCCTGTACTGGAGTCCATTCTTTCCATGATTGGGAGGTAACCCAATCATGAGAGAAAAGCCATCTAACATGGCTTCCCTGTGGAAGTACTGGAATACAGATCTTGAGTTGAATCTTAGGGACTTTGGAAATCCATGTGGTTTTTGGAATTGCTGCAGCATATGAAGTTCCAGAAGTCAGGAGTTGCACGGTGATGTGTACTACTGAAAACTCTATGGTTATTTAGAGTTGGTAGTTGGGAGCAAGCAAATGTTAGAATGTTGGGAAGAAACTTAAGAAATAATAGTTATTTTTTTAAAAGAAGAGTTTGCCCTTGAAACCAAAAGATCATTTTTAGTATACAGAACTCTGTCTTCCCAATATTTTCTATACCTTTGTTACATTTTGAATATCCAGTCTGTTGAAGCAACTCGAATATTTTTACTGATGTTCAGGAAAGTAAGTCACTGGCCAAAGCCAAGTGGCTAGTCCCAACTAAATAAACTCAGTGAAGTAACAGCAACATGTATTTATCAACCTCTCCCTCTCAGCCAGCTCTCTTAATCTTTCTTTCCTGCTTTTCTTCTTCAGTCATTGACTCTCAGCCATTTTCCTAAGCTGGGTTCCAGGCCTTTGCCTCCGCAACAATCTACTGCTATTAGAAACAGAAGTCGTCTTTTTTCCAATAAAAATCACTCTTTAGCATATTGGACTTATGTTACAATATTATATGTAGAAATGCTACATAACCCATTCAGATCCAAACAATCATTCCGCCTTTACCATTAAGAAAAAGAAAAGCCTGAAAGTACATCAAAATCTCAAGTATCAAAGAAGTAAGGAAGCAGTGTGCCAGTGGGGAATAACCCACTTTCTGGAAGCTTCTAAACACATTATTTTGCTCTCAGTAATTAAACAGTTTTCTGTACATCTGTATATAAAAAAGGGAGTGCTTCAATGCTTATAGTTGTCCCTTTATAGTAAACATGTATTTTTAAGAGAGGATTCACAAGAAAAATGTTCTGAAAGATGTAGCAGCCAAATAAATTAATATATGATTTAACAGGACTGGAACTGAGGAGACTACATCAAGCATGTGGGACACAACACTCCACCCATGCAGTACTGTGCCCTTTCCCTTCCTCAGGAACTGTCAAGCTAACAGAGAGGCACTTGCGGCGGCTGCTTTCTGATGGGGAGGTGAGGGGAGGGAGGGAGGAAGGGTGGAAACAAGCAATGAAGAAGCAGCTGATCTTGCCTTGGATAGGGGAAGAAACAAGGGTAACTGGCAGGTGCAGTACACCTTCCCTTCCCTTTGCCTTGAAGGTCAGATCAGCACTTTTACTATCTGAATCATCTCCTGCCCTCTCACCTTCTCACTGGCAGATGGCAGCAGTGGTGACCTCTCACAGAGTTTGACATCTGCCAAGGGGAGGTTTTGGGTGGAGCAGAAAAGAATTGCCTCATGTGCTCCATCCAAAAAGAGATATAATCACATGTACGTCACTAACATGGTACCAGCCTGGGATTTTAATGAGAATAGGTAAATTTGGTTGTGTTCAAACAGAGAATAAAAATAACAAACTGAAGCACACTGATTCCTTACTTCTTTGATACTTGGGGTTTTGATGTACCTTTCAGCATTTTTCTTACAGGTGAAGTGGGAGTACTTGTGTGTGGTTGAAGGGGATTTTTTAAAAACTCTTTAAAGTTCATAAATGGAGTCTGATAGAAGATTGAGCTTGGCAGTTTATTTAATGACACAGTGCCAGGTGGACTGGCTTGGAAGCCCAGGGTTCCATCTCAAACAACCCATTAAACCACCTTCGTATAGAATTCTTACAAAAAACCTGCAGCGGCAGCAACTGAGCAGTAGAAGGGTGTAACATAACATACAAATTCACCAATATGGAAAAAGCACTATTTTCAAATTATGTATGTCTCGCTAGATCTTTTTATTTATTACTTATTTGTTTATTAAAGTATTTATATGCCACCCTTTATCCAAAGATCTCAAAGCAGCTTACAATGAAATCAGCTTAAAACAATGAACCATTACAAAAGTTTAAAAGAATAAAAGCACATTAAATAGTTTTTCAATTTAAAATCAATTTAAAACTAGTTAAAACAATCTTGAATAATATAATTATAAGACACATACAGCCAGAATAAAATCAGTTTAGTCCAAAGACTTTAATAAAAGGCGTCTTTTAACTTGGCTTCAAAATTATTCTAACATCGATATCAGTTAGGCTACCAGAAAGAGGCAATTGTACAGCTGAGGCGACCCCACAGAAAATACCTTTTCCCATGTATTCTGAAAATGTATTCCCTCTACTATTGTGACACAGAGGAGGGCTTCTGCAATAGATCTCAGTTATTGGGTGGGCATATAGAGAGAGAGAGATGCTCCCTCAACTATCAAGATCCCAAGCTGCTTAGGACTGTAAGCGTTGCTGCTGGCACCTTGAATTCAGAACAAAAGAGTATTGGCAGTAAGCATAACCTCTTCAGAATAAGTGTTATATAGTATCTGAATAGAATCCCAGTGAGCAGTCTATCTGCTGTATTTTGCAGTAGCTGCAGTTTCTGAGTCATCTTCAAGGGCAGCCCCATGTAGAGACAATTTCAGTAGTCCAATTGGGAAATTCTTTATTTTGGTGTTCTAGGTGTTATAAAATCAGCAGAATATATCAAGATGTTTGGGAACATGCCTCAGAATGTATTGTACATATTCAACTTGAAATCACTAGGAACATCAGCAAAGTGTATCTAAGCAAACTGTTTTTTTCAAAATGGCTCTATGTATCATTTAGGCCTTGTGCTCATTTCCTTACCTAGCCCCTTCATTCTCTCCTCTGATCTTTTTATGGAAACTATATTTTATTAACAAGACAATAATAAATTTAGTCTAGCATTTAAATCACAAACACCAAAACACTTTAAAAATATCAGCAAAAGCAAAACTGTAGGTAAAAATCCTGAATGTGACAAGCATGTAAGTTTAGCACCAAATGTATTCATTTAACTAATTTCATTCTTTTTGTCAAGCCATTTTTTTAGGTCAAGAAATATAAAGTGCCACTGCAAAGCAGTGCAAATTATGAAAACAGGATAAAGGCACAAAAATCTTTATACTGTATGATTTTTTTTATTTTAGTCTAAACTATAAAATTTAATATGCTGGATATTTCATACAAGTCAAAGATGTCCTTAATTTAAAAGTGTTTTCAATTCTGCTTTTTAAAGGTGTGCTCACTAAAAAAAGACAAGTGGCACAGTTGACTTGCTGCTGGTGCTCTCCCCACACTGGTCTTTTTTATGTACCTGTCTCCTTTGTTGGTCTTTGGTGAACTGTACAAAACTCATTCATCCTCCTGTGTCTCGTAGTGTTTTCTCATTACTGTTTCATTTTAATGTCTCTTGCTGTTAAGTCTAGTGGGTCATACTGCTAAGCTGTTACTGATTACTTTGATGTTATAAATTAGACAGAGCTAAAAAAAAAAAAGGAAAGCTTGCTTTGATATCACCGCTAGAAAGCCAACAGCATGCTGGCCCTTCTGCAAGAGCAAATATATTTCTGGCTATCACTGTGTGATATTAAAACCACCTCAAAAGGGAGAGGGGGAATCTGAAACCAGGGGCACCTCAAAGACTTAAAACCAGAAGGCCTGTGACCCTCTAGATGTTGTTGGACTCCAGTCTCCCATCAGGTCCAGCCTGTTAAATGGACAATGGACAGGGATGATAAGAGTTGTCGTTTAGTCCTGGCCTAATACTTGTGGTTTACTGTGTGCTGGTTGCTATTTGCTGTGAGGAATCCTGCTTCCCATCATAAAGGGAGGAGGGTAAAAACAAAATTTTTGAAGGTCCTGTGCATGTTTACAAGACTTCAGCTTTTGGTCTGCTGTGAAAACACTTAAATTTTCATGCTTGCTTTTTTATTTTCTCGGAATCTGCAAAGCTTCTATGCTTACATGATAGATTTGATATTTCCAAACAATTTTAGTTAAATAGTACATTTCTTAATTGGATCTTTTCAGGCCACAAATATTTTCCATAACTTAAAAAAAAATTCCTTTTAATTCCCCAAAGCTATGTTGTGTTAAAGGAACCAAAGAGAACTGAACATGCAAGCTAGGTGATACAGTCCTAGGAAAAGGACGGAACAGTATTCTGTGTTGCTGTGTTTCATCCTAGAGCCAGCTTGTTGTAGTGGTTTGAGTGTTGGACTAGGACCCTGGAAACCAGGGTTCCATTGCCCCCTTGTCCTTGGAAGCCCACTGGGTGACCTTGGGCACATCACACACTCAGGACCCAGAAAACCCTGTGATAGGGTAGCCTTAGGTTCTTATAAGTCAGAAATGACTTGAAGGCACACAACAGCAACGCCTTATCCACCCGTCATGCATTTGGCTTGTTTCACAGATAAAAACCCACCAGGATGAACATCCCAGGAAGTTATTTGCATTTGTGTTGATTATGTTTCTGGTAAACTAGGATGGCTGATATCTTGCTTTGAGAGACACAAAACAACAGTTCCACCTCATTTGAACATATGTTTTCTGGCTCTGAGTGTTTGGATATCATGTTCGATACCCAGTCAGTGTCCTTGAGTACAAAAACACACATGTAGACATGGGGCATTTTTGTAAATGAAATTCTTACTGTCATCAGAAGATACCCAATGAAATTATAAAATTGATCTTAAAAAGTTATCTGTTAAAGGAAACTACTAGTCTTCAGGTGATCAGGGTTCAAAATGTTTTGCTAAATTGAAATGCCATTTTTGGGATACTTCTTATCTCCTCACCACCCTCTCTTTTTGGTAGATGAGATGAGATATTTGCCAGTGTATAGGAGCACTCCATTTGCTGGCGTATAAGACACTCCAGCATATAAGATGTACCCCATTTTCAAACAGTATTTTTCAGGGGAAAAAGTGAGTCTTACATGCCAGCAAATACAGTACTTCTGCTGTCAGATTTCTAGCTACTCAGCCTAAACTCTCGAGAAAAACAACTGTGTCCTGCGCGTGAATATATAGAGCTACCCTATTTGGCTTCTAGAATATCACAAAAGAACCTCCTTATTCATCTCCTGCTACAGCACGAGCATGGCAGTGATTCCTTTTAATGGTGCAGCAGAAGTGATAACAGTACTTCACTAAGCTCTCTGCTTTCAGTTTATAGGCCCCAGAGCTTTGATTATAGGCATCCATGTCTAGGATAGAACTGTTAAAGATATGTATCTATGCATTCAAAGCATATTCATCTTGATATTTTGCCAAAAAACTCCCTAAGTGACATATATAAGATCTATGAAAAGAAGACTCCCCCTGCCTGTAGGCTTGCCACCTGAATGAAACAGAATAAAAAAGAAAAAAGGTATAGGAAAGGATGAGGGAAGGAAGCAAAATTGGGCGTGAGCTCTTAATTAGTTCTTACAATATTTTTGTGTGAACATACCTATTTTTCTATAAAGCATGTGTGAAGATTTATCTGTCTCTCAGTTATCTAAAGATTTCTTGGCATTTGCTTGAGTGGCATTAATAATGGGGTTTTTTGTTTGTTTGTTTGTTTTGACATTTTGTTTATTACCACAATGGCTTCTACACTTTCACAAGGGTTTGCGGCACAGAACCTTTGTGAAAGTGAAAAAAATGTGAATAACTCCTCCTTTTGTTCCCTTCCGGAGCTCCCCCTTCCCATTCCCATGCAAAATGGAAGGGAATAGAGAGTGAGGGATGGCTCCTATGAGCCTTCCTTTCCCCCTAAGGAGCTCCCCCACTTCCTGTTCCCATGAAAAACAAGGGAATGGGGGTCAGGGAAGGCTCATGTGAGCCTTCCTTTCCCCCTCCAGAGCTCCCTCTCCCATTCCTATGCATTTGGCCCCAGTGTGAAGAACTTGTGCTGAGCCAAAACGAAAGAGAAGGGAGGGGGTGGAAGGTTCATGCAGGTTCCTTGTGCCTGTGCAAACCGTATGGGAATGGGAGGAGGAGAAGGGGGGAAGGTGCATGCACTCGCAAATAATCAAATCTGCGAAAGTCAGACCCACAAATGTGGAGAGAGGACTGTATTTATTAATTTAAAAGCAGAATAACATAAATGTAGACTGAATTTTTTTACATGAAATAAAACTAAAACACAGTACTAAAACAGTAAACTAAAAACTCACTAAAACACTAACTAAACACTAATTTATTAAATTCAAAATAAAATAGAAAAGGGCTTGAACCCTCCAAACCAAACTGTAATGAAAGAAAGAAGAAAGGAGAAAAAATATTGCTCTACCATAATAGATCCAATTAAGTTATCTTTTCCCAGTTACTCTTAACCATATGAAAAGATTATTGCATTATTAGATTTCTTATTGTTCAAAAAGTCCATAAACAATTTGCAATCTTTCCAATCTTTCAAGAAAGCTTATTCTTTAAAACCAATGTTAGTTTGACCATCTGAGATAACACAGCAACCATAATAGTCCCTTCTTCTGTTGCTGGTGTTTCAATCCCTTCCCAGGTTTGAGCAAACAGTATTCTTGAACTGTTTTCATATAATTAAGATGTATTCCATATTTACTGTCCACTTCCTGATCCATAATACCCAGCCTGAACATTTCTGGTGACATTACAAACTCTATCTTAAAAATTTTTTGAATTGACATATAAATCTTAGACCAGTAACTTTTCACCTTCTTACAAGTCTACCATTTATGGAAAAAGGAGCCCTCCTTATCTTGACATCCATAACAGTGATTTGAAATAGACATTTTCCACGACATATTTTGGGTTAAATACTACGTATCCATAATCTTACATGTATTTTCTTTTTCTTTTATGTTACTTAACAAAGTGAATTTTATTTTTTTAGACCACGTTTTTCCTATTCTTCTATTTGAACATGATGCCCAAAATCTTGGGTCCATCTTGTCATGTACTCCTTGTTAGGTTCATCATCTGTCTCCAATTTCAAGATATTTTTACACTTTTTTGAGTATACATGGTAATAATCTTTACACAACTCCAGATAGAGTTTTCTCCAAACTGTATGGCAAGATCTCTCTTATGGTTAAATCTTTTTTTAAATAAACCAAACAACTAATATCTTTGCCTTCCTTGGGAAGTATCTTACTTAATGTAAACTCCCAATTATTTTGTGAAAAATATAAGAGGTCATCATAACACTGCCATTTCTGATTTTTAACATATTCTTCTCCCTACATACATGCACACGAAAGCTTCCTGTGGTGAGGTGGCTAATACCATCTTAGGAAAAAGCCTGCACTTTATACCACACTCGTAAGAGCCTTTCTGATGCAGCGATTCTTTAATTCAGCACAGGCCTTAACTTTATCATATCATACCAAGCCACCCAAATCTTAAATCATGACCTTCAAGTTCCCAGAGTTCCTTAACTTTAAGCATTATCCATTCCGTCAACCATACAAGACAACAGGCCACATAATACAGTTTAATATTAGACATTTAGTGATGTGTTTAGGTAGGTCCTTTACTCAGAGTGTCAAATCAAATCTCAAGTCCTTGCAAGATACATTCAAGTCACGTCTCAAGTGTGGGAGCCAACTTTAACGGAAAAAAAAATAGGTGGTGGTGTGGTGTGGGGCCGATGGGTCTACAGCTACAGGAGTAGGGAATAGGATCCTTCTTACTCCCAATTCCTCAAGCTGAAGGCTTTTGTGTCAATGAGCATGAAAAAGTGTGCAGCTTTGGAAGTAGGAAATAGGGATCCTTCTTATTCCCTATTTCTCAAGCTGGAGGCTTTTTTTGGAAGTGGGGAATAGGATCCTTCTTACTCCCCATTACTGAAGCTTCAAAAGCTTCAGAAGGAGCAATCTTTCCTCCTCAAGCCTGTTGCCTAAAACATTTGCTGTTCCCCTCTGAGAAATGTGCCCTGTATTCTGGGGCAAATCTTGCCTTCTGTTCTTAAGAAAAGGTTTAGAAGGCTCCTCCAACACGCAGAGGGGACAGGCTGCCAATCAGACCTCAAGCCGACCTCCAGCCTGTTGCCTAACGCAGTTGCTGGTCCCCTCCAAGAAATGCACCCATGCTTTGGGCTTGAAACGGATTGTCATGTGACCAGCAGGCAAAAAGAGATGGAAGCCTTTTTCAAAGTCATAAAGTTTCTGGATGAATACATTATTTTACTGAACCAAGGGCAGCAACTTAGTCACTAAAAATATACAAGTTACGAGTTGAGTCAATTCAGTGTGTCATTTATTGCCAAGTTGAGTCCCAGTTGAATTACTGAAGTGACTTAGGTCTGACTTGAGTCCGAATCAATCAACTCTAGTCTACATCACTGTAGACATTCCCAGACTGCCCCTTTCTTTAGCATCCAGCAGTGTTTTAAGTTTTATTCCGAGTTTTCTTGCCTGCCATACAAATCTAGAAATTTATTTCTGCTATTGTACAAAAGATATTCTGTTCTTATGACTGGAATCATTTAGAAATAAAATAAAAGTCATTGCAAACGTTTGCTTTTATTACTGCAATTCTCCCCAAAGGAGGTAAATTTAATTTTCCCCATTTTTAAGTCTCTTTCCATTTCTTCCCAGACTTTTTCATAGTTATTTTGAAACAGTAGACTATATTCTGCTTCTTAATTGTAACTCTCATATATTCAATCCCCTTCTTTCCACTTTAATGTCGGAAAGAGCAGTTAATTCATTTTCTTCATAATACTGATTTTCATAAGTTATTTCTCTGTACATTCTTCTGTATAATATGTTCCTCTTTTCAATTGGATGCTGCATATGAAAAATTACTAGAAAACATTCAGTGCTCCAAAATTTGATTGGTACATATATTGACCTTATTTAGCTAGGAAGGGTGGATGAGTTGGGATGGTGTAGGATACATTTATCTCCCACGAGCCTTTCTTGTCAATTTGAATTCTGGTTTCTATTTTTCTCCATATCTGAGTGGTTTCTTTTCTATCTTCTCCATTCTAATCTGGCATTCAGTAAGAGTGTCCTGTTGACATGTAAAATGGAAGAGAATATTCCTTCTTTACTAGAAGAATATGTGGAAGAGTATCAGATTTCCATTTCCTGAGCGATCCCTTTTTAGTACACCACTCTTTTTTTTTAATGTAATGTTCTCCTTTAAATCTCCAACCTATTAGATTTCAGGTGGTGTGCAGTGTAAAAGAAGTAGAGTAGAACAGAACAGTGATACACCATAGAGAACAACATATTCGAACAATCATTCAAATTAAGAATTAAACCTGTGAAAAGACAAAATTCTTTTTTCCTGATCCCTAAAATATTTCCATTTTGGTATCAGGCAGTTGCTTTGGACATGGCCATTTATAGATTAACGGGCCAGTAAGCGGTAGCCTCCTCACATTTGCTTTGTCTCTGAATAGTCACTGAGTATATTTTCAATTAACAGCTTACTGGCCCAGCTCATGTGTTGCGACAAGCCAAGTTTGCTTTACGTGCAACATGTATAAACAGAACACTACATGGTGGCTTGGTCACAGAGTATCGACGTGTTCAGATGTCATGATGAGCAAAGGCTTTGTAGCTCTGCTGCCAAATGTTTCCTTCTCCAGCAGGACAGCAGCTTATTCAGACCATGGACTATGGTTTGCTGCTTGTGATATCCAAACTTGGCAGGAGCTGGTTCTCTCCCATCAAGCTGGAGGGGGGAAAAGACTATGAGGTTTGTTTCTTTGATTTGTGGAAGAAGAAATGAGCTCGATTCCTGCAGGTTTAGACACCATGAAGGACAAAACATAGTCTAAAAACATGCTCATAAACAGTATTAGCACATTCCTTTTCATCTGTGGTTTGTTCATAATGACATCTGAACCTAGCAGGAGTCTGCAGTCAAGCATGGGCATGGTTTTATTAGCTGCTGCTGCAAGAGGAACTGAAATCTTGACATCCAAAGACACCAATACTCTGAGTTTACTGTGTAGTTCACAGTTTTAGCTTGCAACCTTAAAATATGCATTATTAACATGTGACATTTCTTTTACATTTTATTTTGTTTTAATAACTACTGATTTCTGCTTTTAATCACCAGTGAACCAGTCTTCAAATAGCTACTGATTCCGTCTTCCTAGGTATCCTGGTTTCATTCGCTGTGACCATGTCACAAACTGAAGTTCTGTTTATACTTTTTCCATTTATTCCTGGTTTACGAAGTTGGCATAAGAACAATACAGGGACTTTGTTTCTGTCATGCCATCATGGTTTTGGTAAATATATTTAGAAAGTGCATAGATGAAAATTAAGATTCTCTGCCATTTATCTGAACCCCTTTATACAGCACCCGTTAAACGGGGGTAGGAATAGTGTCATCCTGCAGATATTGTTGAACTGCAGTTTACAGCATTCTTTGCCACTATCTTTGCTGGCTGCAGCATTGGGAATCACAGTTCAATAATATCTGTAGGGCTAAACAATTTCCACCCTTGCTCTAGAGGAAAGACCACAGACAAGAGTCCCGAGTTGTGGTTAGCAGTCACGGTTGTACACTTATCCATACTTGAAAAGATAGGATAATTCCTTCTTCCCTTCAGAGACACTGAGTGAAGGTGTTTAAATTGAGTACATTGACCTGGTTATATACCGAAAGAAATGCTACTGTGGTAAACATAATATTGATACTCCTAAAATGTTCTTCTCCTGCACGATATTTTTTTTGTCCAGAATCTTTTCTAGATTTTCCTCTCCTTGACTTTTCTTTCCAGATTTTGTTTCCTATCCTGCTTGACATGTTTCCCTTCTTACGTGTCAGGAAATTATCTTTCCCTTCTCCATTTTGGTAAGATAACTTTCTATATGGCAATCCAAATTTTTTGTGCAAGTTCTTGAATCTAAGTTAATTCTGTGCTAGCTGGAATCTTAGAAAATACAGAAATAGCTTTTAACATTTAAAGTTATTTGTGGTCACTATTTATTTGAACACCTCTTCAAGTTGGTTTTCTGTTTTTCTGTATTTGCTGTCAGAGTTAGATAACAAAATGTAGTCTTTGGATGTTTTCAACATACTATTGCATTAGAAAAACATAGTAAGGTTTTTAGTAAGGGGGTGTGCCCCCCTTTTTTTCTTGCTTATTCAAATTATATTGGCCATCCATTCTGGTAAGAGGCTTTGCATATTTCACATGGGCCTCATGTTAAAGAGACACACAAGGCAGAAGGCTCTACCAGGCCTTACACTTTAGTCAGCAGCTCGGGTTTGGTATGGTTACAGCAGAGGTAGGTAGGGCCCAGTGTCCATGTTCTCTATAGAGTAGATGGGGAAGAGATATCCAGCAGGAGCTGGGAGTGGAAGCCTCTTCAACACACTGAATCTTGATTAGAGCATATGTATGTGTCTCTGCCTAACTCCTGATGTGATTTGGGTAATACAGGGCCTTTGCTTTCCCTCTGCATAGGTCCAGGATTGCATCTGAAGTATTTAAAGGCTACTTATTCTTCCATGGTTACTGAAGTTTTTCCACTTATTCTTCCACAGTATATTGTATTGTTTCTCATTAAATTTGACCTAGTAGGGTTTTTTTTAGACTATTGTGTCACAGTGTCATTGTAAGATTTCTTAGATTTTGTGAGGTGTAGTCTGGTTATGCTAAAAAATAAGATATTGGCTATTCTATAACAGTGTTGCAAATGTTGTATTAGACTGACTGAATTAGATTTAACCAAAAAAAAAAAAGATTTTCCAGAAAATGTTGAGTTGGAAAAATTCAGCTGCCCAGAGTTGATTAAATCCAAATAGTCATTAATGTGCTCTAAATGTTAGAGTTAGGTCAATTGAAATGTGTGGTCATTGAGATATACAGGAGAAGGATTTGTGATTCTAGGTGCCTCCTTGTTTTCTCTTATTTCTCCTCCCAGGCAACAGATTGTAGTCTGTTTGGAACCTGGATTTGGCCCCACTTCCAGAAAAAGCATTAAAATGTGTATTTAAATTTGGGCTTTGAAATTCTTTAATGGTTTTATATAGGGATGTGAATGGAGCCCCTGATTAAGTCTGGTGCCTGATTTGGCATTGGGGGTCTGGGCCTGACTCTGTTTTGACCAAACCAGATCTGATCCAAACCCTGAGTCTGAGTCATAATTTGGTAATCCAGTTCACCATTCCTCCTTCACTGACTTGCCATGGGAAGCCAAAATGCAACTATAATTTGGTTTTCTTATCTTATCCGTCTACATAAGAAGGCTATAGAAGGGATTAACCTATCCAAATTTAAGACAAGTAGCTTGAGGGAGGAGGAGGAGGAGGAGTAATTATTATTGTTGTTATTGTTGTTGTTGTTATTTATTTGTTACCTGCCTCCCCCCAAGGCTCAAGGTGGGGTGCTTGCACTAGGCATGTGCTAAATTTTCTGATTTTCCAAAAACCACCCAAAACATACAAAAACAATATTTGACAGTTGTTGATTGCTCAGTCTTAGCAATTCATGCTGCATTTGTTGTGGCAGTGTCCCCCTAGTACTGAGTACTTTCCTACAGGTAATCCTAAATGATTCCCAACCTCTACAGTCAAAGAAGCAGTGGGGCACTAGAGGGAAGAAGCACTTAGTGCAAACAGGCAGGCAGGCAGGCAGAGGATCAGTCTTAAGATACTTTTTGCATCTTGTCAGGATGGTGAGCATAGAATGTTACTCAGCCAAGTCTATTAAAGTTTAACTAATGGACAGATATGATAATGAAGCAATAATGAAATGCCAGCTTACTTGAAGAGATGGTACTTTTGCATGACTTTACTGGTGAGATTCAGTGACGCAACATAAGGAGATACTTTATTAGCAGTCCAGCTGGTGGGAGCCTCTTGTCAAATCTGCTGACCTTCTTTGAGACATTTGAAGGTCTGTGCTGGTGGTGGAAACTTTCATTTCATGGCCTCTTTCCTCATCTCTTTCATAGTCGTGTGCCTAAGTACCCTTTGTCCCTGCCCTGTAGACATTCCCCATTGCTGTTTGATTGCTGGGCTTTTCTGCCTCTGTTCTGAGCAAGACAGCTTGATGCTGCTTCTGAAAGTGCTTGAATACTGGCGCTGTAATGTCATTGCTTAGTTGCTCTTTACAGTGAAGGCACTATTGGCACTTTCATCCTCTTTTGTTTTAAAAATTATTTACCCTTACAAGGTAGGGGAAAGTAAACTAATCTGCCTCCCTGTCCTTAAAAGCACCATGTGGGCTTTTTCTTTCTGATGTGGAGATACCTCATGGTTGCTATGTTGCTGTGTTAAATTAATGATAAAATACATATTTAATGGATCAGATCTGCAGAAATTAAATTTCATGGTTTGCTTACCCACCTGAGCATAAAATAATCATGTTTTGTTTTGCTTTACAATATGAATTTTGAGTTTAATAAATAATAATGTGTGTGTTTTGTCAGTGATCTGTGCTTGTGTGCACGTGTGCCCATACATAAAAAGAAAAACAGAAATTTTTTTTTTAAGAAGAGATTCAAATTAGAAAGGAAAATAATCATAAAATGCGGGCAGTTGGAGGGGGGGAAATGAGGAAAAGAATATGTTTTTTTGAAAAAGCACACAGATACATAAACAGATTACTAGTCTAAATAAAAAAAAAGAAAAAATGGATTAAGTTTGTCGGGGAACACTCAAAAAACGTTTTTAAAAAAATAGAAGTATTTTTATTAAAAACCAGAACGATGATGCTATCTTCAAACTTTAAAGATCGCAAATGGGATTTTTTTCCCCCAAATTTTACTTTTAAAACCCTTTTAAAAATTTCCACAGACCCAACACTCAAACCCTTTGGGCCGGCTCATAAATCACCATGAGTCTTATCTGATTATTTATTCCGGGGGAAACTCTACCCAAAAGAAGGAATGTTCTTCATGTGTAAATCCGAGTAGATAGCTAACACCTTTCTGATGATCCCTTGCTATGCTAATCTAAACAATAAACACATATGTCTCCTGACATCCTGCCCCCCTTAAAAAAATAAAAAAAAAGAGGGGAAAAAAAAAACAGAATTTGGAAAAATACAGATGTACATATAAAGTCAGACGAAATACTACAAAAAGTTATAGCAGGATTATATTTCAACAACAGTGCAGTGAAACGTCAATCAGGGTGATGCGGGACATCAGTCTTCAAAAAGAAGGTGGCAAAGGGGGTTTTTCAAAAAATTGGAAAAAAAAGGGAAGAAAGTTTAAAGGGGGGAGGAAGGAAGACCCAAATTTTAAAAGATACATCATTAACAACACTTTTCCCCCAGAAGGGCCTGGGAAAAAAGGGGGAAGAATTTTTTTAAAGAGGGGGGGGGCAGCAAAAGGTTTTTGGAGGACAGATAAACCAGATCACCTGGTTTTAAAATTGGGATTTGGAACCCGCTTGCGGTCGGCAAAACGCTTGAATCGGCTTTAGCGGATGCGATAGCGTGGGAGACAGACTGCCAAGTGGGGGGGAAATTTGGAGACCCAAACTTCAACAGAAGCGGGTGCAGAGGGAGGGGGGGTGAGGGGGGGGAAAGGGGAAGGGAGAAACCCATGAACAATTTAAAAGGGAGGCAGTCCAGTTGAGGAATGAACTGCAGAGTTGATCGAAAAATTCGGCAAACGGGAGCAGCGAAACCCAATCAGTCTGGCTCTCACTGAAAAAACACTGGAGAAACTGTTCAAGGGATCTATTGACCCGCTCCGACTGCCCATCCGTCGGGGGTGAAAAGAACTCCCCAGTTCCCTACCCCCCGGGTCTTTAACAAACAAGCCCAAAAAACTTAAGTAAAAACTGGGTCCCTGTCAGAAATAATCGCAGAAGGAAACCCCGGGGCCTTTTCCAAATGTTAGTGACGAATAAATCGGGAACCCTTCCCCCACAGTGGGCACCTGTTTCAGAGGCACAAAGTGGCATTGTTTGGGAAAAAATGGTCAGTGATGATCCAGATAGCATAAAACCCCTTTGCGAAGAGGGGAGAACCACAAGGGAAATCCCAAGCAATTACGGCCCAAAGGGGGTAAAAGGAACGGGGCAAAGGTTGCAGCACCCCCTGGGGTTTTGTGGATGGTGACTTAGCAACATTGCAGGTGGCACCCCCTTTTTAACAAAGTCTGCACGGAGGAGTTCAAGCCCGGCCACCAGTAGAGGGGGAACCAATGGGATGTAAGGTTTTTAGATACCCAAAATGTCCAGCGGGTTTGGTATCATGATACCTGTGCAGAACGTTCTCGGGGCAGCGGGGGAACAGCCCCGGTGCCAAAAAAAGGGCAGATTGTCAACCCAGAAATTTTGCCCTTTTTAGCCGGGACCCAAGGATTGGCGTGTGCTGAGTGAACTATCACACCAGCCGCAGAAATCACACAGAGACGAAGCAAAAAGTCTCGATTTAGCAAACGCTCGAATGGTCACTTGTGAAGAAAAGGGGAGGAGGCAGGAAACAGAGTCTGCGGAGGGGATTCCATGGCGCTTGTTTCAAAGCATGGCAGATGAGAAAGAGGATCAGCCAACGGGTTTAAAGAGCAGCCAGGCCTAAAAACAATCCAAAATCAAAAACGCTGGAAACCAGCCCACCGCACCTTTTTAAAGGTGAGAGTTTCTTAGAAAGACTGCAATGTTTGTTTTTTCCCTGTGATCAGTCCAAATTTAAAAAGGGTTGCCGGGCCCCTTCAAGAAAATGAGGGAGGAAGACAGTGCCAAATAAATTTTCGCCTTGGCTTCCTTCTCCCAAATAGGCCAATTACGTTGTTGGGGGGGAAAATTTTCTCAAAATGAAGGTGCAAGGCTTAAGTGCCCCCTCTGAATCATGCTGCAAAAGCATAGCCACCATCGCGAAATCCGAAGCATCTGTCTGCACTATAAATGGTTTCTCCGCGCCCGGGGGGAAAAGTAAAGGCTCAGAAGTGAACTTAGCTTTCAGCATGTCGAAAGCAGCTTGACATTCCAGAGACCAGGCAAGTTTCGAGGCTTGCCAGTGGGAGAGCCTTTAGGTTTGTGAAAAGAGGTTCGTGAGGGGAAGGGGTTTACGCGAAATCGTCAATAAAATTCCCCAATAAAAGTTCGAAAACCCCAGAAACTGCGGGGCCCTTTTCCACCGTTCTGGGGTGGGCCATTGTCCCTAAGAACCTTAGAAGGGTCCATTTTTAGGGAATTATCCTAAACCCGATAGCCCAAATAATAAAAAGCCTGAGTGTCAAATTGACATTTAAATAGATTAACAACGAGGTGGTTCTCAATCAAACGTTTAAGCATCACAGGGCCCCAAAAGCTAACGGGGCCTCCAAATTTTGCAAAAATATATCGTCCAATAAATCAGAACCCCTTGGCAATAATTTATGAAAAAGAGAGTTCAAAAACATCTGGAAAACAGACGGCCCCTATTGTAATCCGAAAGGAAGGACAGTCCTTTTAAAAATTTCCCAAAAGGAGTAGCAAAAGGGGTTTAGATTCAAAATTTTGGGTACGGTTTTCCGTAAAAACCCTCTTTTAGATCAAGTTTGGAAAAAATTTTTCCCCTTGGACCAATGGTCCAACACGGTCCGTACCCAGTGGAATTGGGTAACATTTAGAAGAGATGGCTTGATTAATTGCAGCAAATTTACCACCAGTCTCAGATTGGCTTTGGGATCCTTTCTCTTCCTGAAAAAGACAGGTTTGCCATGGGAGCCGTAGAAGGCTTGATAAACCCACGCTTCAAATTTTTGTTAAAAAATTTTTTGAGAGCAAGGAGCTCCTGACGACTCATGGGGAAAAATTTTGGGCTTGGGGAATTTGGCCCCCTCTATCGAGGTAAACTTGCAGTCGTATTCTGTATGGGAGGCAATTTGTCAGCCTCCTTTTCATGGAAAGCCTTTTGTAAATCCCGGTAATGAGAAGGAATCCTTTGGGAATTCCCCCTGGGACAGAGAAAAGGATGTTTTCCCCAAGGAGCTCGGGGGCTTTTACTCCAGTCTATTTGGGGGTTAATTTGCGAAGCCAGTCAATCCCCAAAACCAAGTTAAACGGGAATTTTTTTAGGAACCAAAAAACCGCAGCCTGTACTTTGTTGTTACCCATTGGGAAACGCTACAGGCTCGGAACCCTTGTCGATGACGCCTCCAACCATTGGCGTCCCATCCATTTGTGTTAGTTTTACGGGGGGCTTCAGAGGCTCATAAAAAAGATTTAGCTTCCCGGAATTTTGGGGGTGCAAAAAACTTGGAGCACCCCAGAGTCAATTAAAGCCCATGTTCATGCAACGTCCCATCTCCACCCGTAAACTTAAATTTTCAAATAAATGGGGGGAAATTTACCAGAATTCAGCGGTTTCCTCTGCACTCCAAGCTTCGCAGCCAGCGTCAAGGTCCTTGTCCATGTCCCTCGGATACAGATGACGGTGAAAATTCTCCTACGAGGGTCAGGGTCCCCCAGGCACTGCTGCTGGGTTTCTGTCATTTCGTTTAGGAGACGGTCTACGTGTTTTGCCCTCTGGCTTTAGGGTCCCGGCGTTCCCCCCTGGTGCCCGGTTTGGAGCCTTTTTTCTTAGGACAACTGTTACGAGGTGACCCCCCGGGGCCCCAGTTGAAACACGCACCTTGGCGAAATCGTTGCTCCCGTTCTTCGGCGTTGTTGGAAGGGGGGCGGCTGGGACGTCGTTTTGGAGTTTTTCCTCCCCTGTCGGGCCAGCTGTATCACCTGGGGTTAAACCCCCTTTCCCCCTCAGTAGCCAGCCGGATCCAGCCCAACAAGGTTGGTTAGCCTGCATTAAGCATCCGCGTAGAAACTCCGATTCAACCAAACTTTGTAAAAATTCAAAAGAAAAATTTCATCGGTCCACTTTGGGGGCTGGTGGCCAAGTTCCTGAATTCATGCGAATATATTCCCACATCGTTACCGCCTTGCCTCATGCGTTTCAGTTGAAATCTAGTTTTTTCCCGCAGATGAGGGTCTTCAAAGCGTTCGCGCAGGTGATTCATGAACAGCGGCCCAAAGGGTTTTGGTTTCTGGGCCGGGGGTCATACAGGTTCGCACCCAGTCTGCAGCCAAACCTTTCAATCTCTGACTAGGAAACGGTTTGGGCCACATCATCCTAAAAAAGGTGGCCGTAATCCATCATGAAATTATTGGCCATAGTCATAAAAAAGGAGAGCTTCTCTCCCTTCCCATTGAAAGGGCGCTTTAAGTTCTCCATATTTCTGCGTGGCGGGGGTGCTGGTCCTGGCTCGCCCGGTTTCTGAGGTGGTCCAGGTGTGCCGCCCAGCAGCAGCTCGTGGTTCCCGTCCTCGCGGGGGGACGGATGTTCATCTCGCGTAGCAGTGCTTTGAGTTCCAGCATCTCCTCACTTTGCTGCGCAAGTCTTGTTTCCAAGTGAGTTATCTCCTCCAGAAGGGGTAGCTCGTCGCTCAGGTATCCCACCCTTTCCCGGGACGCCTGCATTGCCTCTGGGACAACGGGGTTTTCTCCCCCCGGCCCCGTTTTTGGGCCCTTTCAGGAGTTTTTCAAAAAAACGGTCGGTCGTGCTTCAACCTCGGTGCCCAGCCACTTTGATCCCCGCAGCTCCGTCAGACCCTGCGGTTACACACTCTTCCTCAGTGCTCCCCCCGGTCCATTTTTTTTATGCATATTTGGGAAAAAAAATTTGAAAGGGTTCGCGAAACTTTTTGTCAGGGGAAAAGATTCACTCACAAAAGTGTTCAATAAACTAGAAGTAGTTTTATTGAAAAAACAGAGCGGTGATGCTGCTTCAAACTTTAAAATTTTTTAATGGGATTTGTTTCCCACACTTTACATTTAAACCTTTAACTTCACAGACCCAACCCTCAAAGCCTTGCCGGCCATAAATCACCCTGATCACTTATTCCTGGGAAAAAATCTAGCCGGAAGGAATGTTCTTCATGGTAAATCCTAGTAGATAGCTAACACCCTTCTATGATCCCTTGCTATGCTAATCTAAACAATAAACACATATGTCTCCTGACAAAGTTAGTCAACAAAAACAAAAGACTGGGAAATTAAAATACTCAAAAGAGACCAAACTCATACGACATTTAACAAATGTTTGCCCCACACCTTCTTTTACTAAAAGCTTTAACTAAAAAAACAAAAAAACCAAAGAAATGCAGGAAAATTGTGTAACTTTGGTGACCTTATAGAGCCCCCCCCCAAGTTGCTGTACTGTGATTGGAGAGTTCTGTGGATTCCCTTGGGCCCCCTTTTGCTGTTAGTGAGCAAAGCACAGATTCTTCCCTCCCCTTTGCATCAGGCCACCTTGGCATTTTCCTCATTTGGCCATGTTGGGGGACCCTGACTTTTTCTCTCCCCCTTTTTAAATCCGAACCGCTTTTGGGCTGTGCTGTTCTGCCCAGAACCAAATAGAGTCAATCTGATTCAATGCAGAATTGGTTATAGTGGTCCAAATTGGGCTGATTCACTTTTTTTTTTTAAATTTGGGGCCCCTTACCAAAATGGTTGCAAAACACTTGTTTTATTCTCCTGTTTTGTTTTGTTTTTCATATCTTTAATGAAGTTGCTGGTTTACATTTTTAAATTTTTATTTGTTTCTGTTGACTATCCTTATAAAAAGATGGTATACACATATAAATATACACATTATTGTTACTGGAATTATTGTGGGAATTTTTAAAATACAGCAACTTAACTGCGTGGACTCCTGGTATATTGTTTACATGCTAAGGAAAAACTGAAAGCACTTAAAAAATATTAAAATATGAAATCTAACCAGAAAAAAAAAAGAGTGTTGTTTGATTCTGCCCTACCTTGTAGATAATACCATCTCACCATGTTCTCTCAAAAATTTTTTTCAGCATAATACATTTACCAAACCTTCAAGGATAAAATAGCATATATCTGCTTTACGAAGATGGGTCAAATGTGGCGGTATTGTCTGTAAGATGCTAAAAGAACAGTGTTCTGTTCTCTTTTATGAGTTAAGTTTCACTGGGGAAAGCCCAAATTTTGATAGTGTCACTGCCTACCTCATACTTGGTTACATCATGTGAAAGGGGAAATTTACTTGAATGGGTTAATTTTTTTTTTTTTTAAATTTAAAGCCTTCCCATGGGGAGGGGGGTTTCCAGCTGTTCTTTACAAAGCTTTATTAATATTAATTACTGATTAGTTTTGTGGGAACATGTTAGCTGGTTGGTGGCCGTCGTGTTTCCCGGTGTTCTTGGAAAGAGATGGCTCTTTTGGACTGCCATCAAATGGATTTAGGGAGGGCTTGTCATCACAAAAGCTACATAAATCAGCCTGATGATGCTTTACTGAACCCTTTTATTGATATTATTAAACCCCTATATTATTATTCTTTTGTCTGCTCTGTGATTTGAGGCTGGAGGCACAATGATATGGTACTTTTTTTACTTGCAAGTGATAATGCTGAGGGGAGGGCTTTCCCTCAACCTGTAGTATGGGGGGGGATATTAAAAAAAAATGTTACCATATTTTTAAAAAAAAAAAAAAGCTGCAGGGAAAATAATATCTGATTTGGAGTCAAGTGCCATCACGATTCTGGGGAACATTTAGTCCCGTATCTCCTTGACATCTGAATCAAAGGCAGGGAGTGGAAGTGCTGAATGTGGACTGGAATAGAGAAAATAAACTGATATTTAGCTGACAATTTCTACTTTGGTATTTTTTTTAAAAAAAACTTCAGCCGTTAGTTTTATTTTCAAGCTCAATTCAAAATGCTAAATAATATCCTATCACATCACAAATAATTCATCAAAAGGGAAAAATTTAGAATTCAGTTTTCAGAATTCATTATTTTCTACCACCACTTATTAGGCAGTTTGCCCTGTGGCAGACAAAGAAATTTAAGCGGCCAATAACTGCCCCTTGGTGGTTTCATGTTCTCTGAGAAAGATAAGGATGTTACTTACTTAGTTTTGCATTTATATTGAATATATGGATTGTGCTGCTCCCAATTTCACTGTCAGCTTAACATTATGAATATGTATTTTTTTTGCAAATTGATGGTCTCTCCGATTTGTATTATTTTCAGTAATGTAGATGATCCTAGCATACTTGTATTTTGTAATAGAATGTAATAACATAATTTCAAAGTCTAAAGTGCTCCCCAATAAGAAGTCTTCAGAGTTGTAATTATACTCTCTGCTTTCAACTTTCTTCTAGACCTTTTAAGTTTTGATGATATAATATCTACCTCAGAAAACTTGTCACATCCCACAGCGAATAGGCCAAAAATGCCTGGCAGGAGGCTTCCTGCTCGTTTCAATGGCAATAATTCTGTGAGTACATCAACTATATATATTCTTCTAAATAAATCCTGAGCATCTGGTTTTCACCTGGGAAGTCTTCACCTGAAGAGTCTTTTTATTTTGGTAGTACAGTCGGCCCTGCACTTTCATGGGTTCAGGATTTGTGGATTTGGTTATTTGCGAGTTTTGTTTTTTTTTGTTTGTTTGTTTGTTTGTTTATTTATTTGTTTATTTATTTATTTATTTATTTATTTATTTAAAAAATTCTTATTGTATTTGCCCCTGCCATGAAAAATATATGTCTCTGTAGGGATCTCTTAAGTCCTCCAGAGCAATTCTATAGTCTGCTTCCACCAGAAGCAGACCATAGAGTACTCTAGAGGACCTAAAGATTTCTAGACAGAATACTTATCTAGGCATTGCTAGGTCCTTCAGTGTGACTCTGTGGCCCATTTCCACTGGAAACTGACCATAGAATCACACTGGAGGACCTAGACATTCCTAGAGAAGTGTTCTCAGGTTTAAAAGAAAAACAGTGCTCACAAATATTTTATTCCCTGCTTTTCTACTTTTGCAGGTGGTCTGACAGTCCCCACAGAAGTGGAGGGCTGACTGTATACTGTTCTTCTGCCAAAGACTGGCAATTTATGACAAAAACACATTAAAACATAAGAACAATTTCCTGAAGCAGCCATAAAACTATGGTTGGGCATTTGACCAGAAAGGTAGACTTTGATAAAATTGACTGGTCAGATGCTGTAAAGAAGGAAACTTGTGGATCAGAAAGATTTCCTGCCTACCCTTGGGGAATTTGCTGTCGTTTCAGCTGGGGATTCTGTCAATAACCCTTGCTGACTTCTGGAACAAGGGCATCACCTGAGGAGTCTCCTGAATGTTTCCTCTCCTCTCATGGAGAAGAGCTCAAAGAGACCTCTGGTTTTTAGAGAACTGACAGTGATGTTAGCTGAATGGCAACAAGATAAACATTTGCCAGAAAACTGGAGTGACGTTAGCCTGGTGTGGAAAGCAGATATGAGGTCTGAGACATTCCTCTCAACACTTCCATGGGTTGCACATCCCCAGAAAGGCAACTGGAGAGCTTCAGAGCCACAAAATGGAGCCCCAAGGGCTCCAAGTAGTTCATGGATCACATCATGCTCACCCCCCAGTTTAGCAAACTTGGGCTAAAACCCATGATGTGAGAGGTGCTGACAGCAAGAAAATTATTTTTGCCATTGATGTAGAGTTGTTCAGTAGAACTTTGTCAGGTAGTCAAGGGCCTGCCTGACAAAGACTACCCAATAACTTGTTGTAAACAATTGTACAACTTGGGGAAAAAATTGAACTAAAGTGAAGATAGGTCTTGTGCAGGTAACTTTGGTCTCTGCCTGTCCAAAGGCTGTTTTTCAGTTTGTATACCCCAAGGATGTAAATAGGATCCTTGGAGAAAGGAGAATCACTCACTTCTGTCAGCTGGACCACAACCATTCTAGTTCATAAAAATAGAGAAGGAAGAACTGGGCCACTAAAAAAAATGATAAAGACCTCTCTATAGCAGGGCAGAGTTGCTTGACAGAGGTGGCATTAAGAACTTTGATGCAAGGGCCCACTGTGAATGAATTCTTAGACAACATACTGGAATATGTGATAGCATCTTGCTCCAGAGGTCCCTGGATGAGACAAATGATACCAGATCCACTCTAACCTGCTTCCAGGCCTGATTAGCAGGTAGCTTTGGCTGCCTTGTTGGTTAATCGTGTCTAGAACTACAGTGAGATTCAATTGGCATTATTACCACTTGATGTGCACACTGCAAAGGTATATAATATATTTTTATAGTGGAACCAAGGTTAATGAACCAAAAGCAAACTGGCACTATTTGATTGTATAAGGATTCACCACCTTTATATGTACTTGGTATTTATAAAGGAGGAAAGAAGGGAGAGGGATAAAAGAAAGAATGTGGCAGCATCTTTAAGACTAGCTGGTTTTTATTTTTGCGGATATAAATGCCTTTTTTTTGGATGCAGTATAAAGGCTTCAGGTATGAAGCATTTATACAGTTGTGGGAATGGGGCAGAACGTAATAGGATCCAGTGCTGTATTCAGGGCAGGCACCTTTGGAAGCAATTATAGCTGTGAATCTTCTTGGGTGAGTTTCTGCCAGCATATGGATCCAACAGCATATGCCTATTCTTCTTGGTAAAATTGCTCAAGTAATGTAAGATTGCACAGGGACTGTTGGTGAACAGCCACTTTCAAGTCCTGCCACAGTTTGTTAACTGGATTGGGGTTCGTTGTTGTCAGGGAGATTCTTTGTAATTACTGATAAAGATCAAGTGTTGGCTTTCTGCAAAAAGCAAGTGCCAGGTTGTTTTTGTTTACTTAATTTTTGTGCCACAATAAATTTATTTTACACCTTCGCATATTGAGTATCCTGTGTACACCAAGTGGTAACTGTGCCAGTCAAATCCATTTCAGTTCCAAGTGGTACGATAATAAAACATTAAAAAGTCAAAGAGGGATGAATAAATTTGCAAGTATCAGATTTCCTAATCCATCTTGTGACAATACCTAAAGAGGTTCGTCCATAATAGTTTTTACAGTAAATATGCACAAAACCTGGCACATACACTTCTCAAACACAACTGCTTTCTACTTCACCTTTCTTTTTTTCTCCTCCAGTATGCTCAGACATTAAGCACAGAGAAAACTGTGAAGGTACATAAAGAAGAGGGTGAAAGTACCAAACTAAAGCCATCTGAAATTAGAAAGGTAGAGTGCTAACTTGCTTATATAACTTATAAGAAAAACCTTCACAATGTTAGCAGTTTTCAGATTCTTGTATCCATTGGTGTAAGATAACAGACCTAGTGGCATATCAGGTTGAGCAATTGCGAGTGGCTGGGAGCTGCATCGGCCTCTCGGTGGGACCCTGGAGGGCCACACCCAAATTGTTAACAACTACCTCAACTTGGGATCACACCTGGCTTCCACCCTTCCTGTGGTACAGATTTATCTTCAGCGGTTCTATCGTAATCATGTAATTTTGTTAACAAGATATAATTGTACTTAGCATCTGGTTTTCATGCAAAAGATTGTGGTCAGATGAATAAACAGTCTTAGTGCACGCTGAGAGTTTTCCTATGTATAGTGATTAAAAGGAGTGTGTTTTAAATCACAATAGAGTGTCAGCCAGTTGCCATTCTATACAACAAGTTTATATTCTGTGCAATGGTGGATGTGAGATGCTTAAGGGACTTTATTTCTCCTTCAAATAAAATTAACAGCAAGCCTCACCACACTGTTATTTAGATAACTTTCTCCTTTTTGCAGTCATTTGTATTTACTTCACCACTTCAGTCTTCATTACCAAAACCAAATTCTGCTTCTGAGGAAATGAAAGTTAAACAAGAAACAGATGAAGGTGGAAAGCCTTCCCTGGAAGACCTCAAGTCTCAGATCTTTGACCTCCTAACTGTTGTAGAAACATTGAAAAAAGAACATGGGTAAGAAATGTTTACGTCTTTTCACCTAACTTGAGCAGATCTGTAGATTATCCATTTACAGCATAGATATTTCACTTATATCATCATTGTTACCACCATTCTTTTATTGGAATGCACCTTTAGGGTTAATATTGAAATGATTGTTTGAGTTCATGAATGATTGCTGGTGTTTCCAGATTTCAGAGGAAGGACCTACACCTAAGGGTCTGGTCTCTGGTCTCCACATTTCAGCACAAGGAGAGCTATTTCAGGAAAGGAGTGCTGCTCCTAAAAGAAAAGATTTCTTTTTTAAAAAACAATTGTGCTGTTGGCTACAAAACAACTACTGTAGAATCTTTGGGGAAGAGCCCTCCTGCCCATCCCCTCCCCCTGTCCTTCCACCTCAGATTTTCTCAAACCACCAGCGACCCCAGGGCTGAGTGATCAACATGAGGAAATACTCTCTTACCTCAGTATTTGCTGCCTCAGTAATCACTGAATACGGCAGTGTTGCTGCTGCTTTCTGGCTTTACTCTTTCACACTGCACAGTTATAGTAGTTTGATACTACTTTAAGTGCTGTGGCTGCATTCTGTGGAATCCTGGGATTTGTTGTTTGATGCAGCACTTAGAACAGAGAATTCTAAATATCTCAATGCAACTGTAAATACCAAGATTCTGTAAGATGGAGCCATGACAGTTAAAGAGGTATAAAAGTGCTATAATCGTGTAGTGTGAAAGAGATCTTATTATTATTATTCTCAGTTCTGTTCCCACATTCCCCATGTTACTCTAAATATTTGAAGGTATAGTACCAGTTCTTTTCTTGATATAAGGCACACTCAATAGGTTTGCTTCTGTTGGTCTATTGTCACTGACATCTACCCATTCCCAAAATATTTAATGACTATTATCATTAGTAGTAGTATAATTATGATTATTTTGAAGATTAGGGGGGATGCTGCAATTTGACTATTAAAAAATTCTAAAATATTGGCAATTATGTGTACTGGTTAATGGGAAGAACCTTAAGTTTGGAAAACTATTTTTGCCTGGAAAATTTGTTTGGTTGGGCTGCATTTTCCACATATTAAAATTAGTGATTACAAAAGGATTAACAGATCTGGGAAAAGTTTGTGTGTTTTTTTTAATTTTTTTAGTCAAAGAAAAGTTTGGAAAATGCTTTTTGGTTGGGCTGCCCCTATGTGGCCTTTAAAAAAGTGCTTGCAGAGGTGTTATCCTGACTGTGGAAGTTTTGTTTGTTTTCTATTCAATGTCAAACTTGAAAAACATAATTTCCAACTAGAGAAATAATTTCTCATTTGTTAGATGGAAGAGGCTTTCATATGAATTACACATTCTTAGTAACTATGGCTGATATTGGCCCTGTGAGAAAAAAACATTACCAGGGTCCATTCCTAAGTCTCAGGTACTTCTTATTTGACCTCTCTAAGATCACAGCTATTCACATGGACCGTAGTGTTTGTTATGTAGGGAGGTTTTAAGGTGGTTTCATATCTTGGAGTCAGGGATATTCTCTCTTTGAATAAATGTACAATATTTTTGATTCATTCATGGGAAAGCGTGGTTGTGCTTTCTCCTATGGCTCATTTAGCTCTTTTTCTAACCTGGAGTCCAAGTCCAGCTTGCATATTGTAAATAACTATTTTCAACCATATAAATAATAACATGATAATATTAATTAGGCTTATCTTCAACTTTTAAAGGAAAGAACTGGAAAAATTGAAAAGAGAATTGGAGGAAGAGAAGAAGATGCGTAGTAACCTAGAGGTAATGTCCTTAACTAAGAGCACTGGTGCTACAAGATGCTTTATTTCATACAGGTTCCATTATATGAATATTCAGTTAGTATTAAGTAAAGCAACCACTGTTTGATCTTGGATGCTTTGACTTGATTCTTTTGCTAAAGGCATTTTTGTAAATGCAATCTGCAGGCATTGAGTTCCTGGTCTCCTGAGTTCAGCTTACATAAAGGGCACTCTGGTTGCCTATTAATGGAAATGGAGGCAGGTGACTTTGCCAGTTTCCCCTGTGTCCCCTAGAAGTCTTTTCCAGAAAGCTGAGGGTTCTTCTCAAATAGTATAGGAGGTGATGATAGTGTAACACAAGGGGAAGACAGTATTGATGAAGGCTGTCTCTTTCCTCACCTGTTCCATTACCAGTTGCCTCCAGTGACTTGAAAGTCCTCTGTGAATTGAAGGGCATCAGTGAAACTAATCCAGTGTATGTGACAGTTTGTTGTGATGGTAGGGAGACACATGAAGGAGAATCTATTCATGAGTTTTAAAGGTTTTTTTTTTCCAAATATGGGTCGCATTAGTTTCTTCTATCTTTGTAAACTTATGTGTTTGTGGATGTCTTGCTTTTACTGAGACAAAGTCTCTAATATAATATAAGCTAGTTCTGCAACAGTATCTTGGATAACTGTTGTTAGGTATTAAACTTCCAAATTTACAATACAAATAAATAAAACTTAGCTATTCACCATCCAATGGAGTAGCTATTTGCTGTTCTATATACTGTTCTTATGTATCTCTATATCTGTTTCTTCCCATGTGGTTCAGGCAGATTATTCATGGCTCATATCAAAATATTTTAGGGCAAAATCTTTATGATGAGAACTCTCTCCACTCTAGGTTGTTGTGGGTGTTCGGGGTTTTGAGGCCGTGTTCTGTTAGTATTTTCTCCTGGCGTTTTGCCTGCATCTGTGGCTGGCATCTTCAGAGGATATGATGGCATGGAAGTGAAACAGAGTATATATACTTGTGTAGTCCCCTGGGTGGGAGGGAGAAATTTGCATGTGTTACAGTTGGCGTATTGTTAAATGGGATATCCCCCAGGGTTGTATTGTTAGTCAGGGGATATGCTGGAGTTTACTGCATACCTTGCAGCTGTGGGCAGATCGACATAGGGACTACAAAATGCAGTGTCCAAACACGAATGAAAGAACACGAAAGACACTGCAGACTGATCCAGCCAAAAAAATCAGCGGTAGCAGAACATGTTATAAACCAACCTGGACACAGAATGCTTTTCGAAAGCACAGAAATTCATTCCTGGTCACATGGCGTGCATGAGCGGTAGCTCGGAGTGAAGCTCCGCTGCTCCGAACTACCACCCGTTGGATTCCAGCCGTTGTTTTTTTTACCATCACAAGCGGCTCGACACACTCCCCCCGGTGAAGATGGTGCGAAAGAGACCCGAAGGGGATCCAGAGACTGACATCGAGCTCTTTCCGGGAGGAAAGAACGGAAGGTGCCATGGGGGATTGAAGGGCCACAACAGATCCAACAGGATTGCCGTAACTGCGGCACAAGCGCCGCCACCGACTTTTAAAAGAAGAAAATCCAATGTGAGACAGTAAGCAACCTGATCTAGTGTCTCATTTCATTGGAACCGCAACAAGATTGGACCTGCAACAGTGTGCAGAAGCGTGAGAACAAAGAGACTCAGCTGACAGTGAGTGAGTGAGTTTGCAATGGTCGAAGGTTTTTAAGGAGGACTGTTAATAGTTGGATTACACATTGTACTTTCTTGAATAGTAACTGATTTCCCAGCTGGATTTTTATAAGATTTTTTAAAGTAGCTTTTAAGGATACGGATGTCTTTGAAATAATTTAGACTGAGTGGAATAAGCTGTGAGCTGTGGATATTTTGACGTTACATTTTTTCTCTTTTGATCGGAGAGACTTTTCCTCGGATATTCCTCCTTAAAATCGTTTTTGCTTGTTTAGTGCTTTATATTCTTTCATCTTTTTTCAAATACAAAGAATACTTTGACTGTTTGACTTTATCTGTGGAGGTTTAAAAGAAATCTGGGAACTTTCAGAATATATAACTTTTAAATTTTTTGGGGAACCTTTGACTTTTGAAGCAGCGAGACATTTGGGAATATCAGGGCTTGGCAGAGCGGCTATGGAGATCCATTTGGATATAAAATACTTGGCTTTTCTTTTTTTCCCTTCATCTTTAAGATTACTAAAAAGACAGAATCTTTAATGCTTGCTTTGACTGTGAGTTTGAGTTGAGTAATTGCTGAACTGTGATACTATTGGATGGTGGACAGTGGATTGGAATTTATTTGCTTATCATAGCGTGGAATAAATAGCAACATGATTTAAGTTTTTCAGCAAGCAGTATGATGTTGAGAACTTTTTAAGTGTGATTTTTTTCCCTCTTTGCTTGTGAAGATTGTACTGAAGAGAGACTTTTTTTGTTGTGGCTGTGCTGGAAGGAGAAGAGATTCCCACCCCCACGCACTGAAACAGCTTGGACTTCTGTTATCAACAGCGAGGGAGAAAACCTACATCCAAGATTTTGAAACAGCTCTAAAGGAGGGAGGAAGTACAATACTAGTTGGGAGGGGCAATTGAATGCTATGGGCCTAGGCACAGCCTTTGAATGAAGTTTAAAAGTTTTGAATGAACTATTATATGTAAATATAATTAATCCTACTTTGATTGTTCATTGCTGCTAAGCATTTTAATCATATAGAATATATTTGCTTATAATACATTTTATAATTCATATAGAGACATAGCATTACATTTTAAATATAGGCTGTAACTGATTGTTAGTATTGTTAAAATGCAATGATTGTGCTTCGTTAATTTCAATTTAATGCAGTTAATTTAGAGGGAAACTCAGTGCTATCTGAAGAAAACTATATACATAATGAATTGAATTTCTATATTGTTACTGCAAGCTATAACAATACACTGTGAATTTTTGAATTAATATAGTAAGCTGGGATATTGCCATAATGTTACGTAAGACTCCTTATTTTTCTGTATACTAAATTTTATATAAATTTGGAAGAAGGAAAAGGAAGGCGTGAAGATCTTAGTCTCTAGGAAAACCTAGAAGAAAATTTGGCTATTAAGAGCAAGACATAAGATGGATCAAAGAACAAGAAGAGGTGTGGCTGCTGCAGCAACAACAACAACTACCCAGACAGTCAGGAGGACATCAACAGATGTACCCCAGAAATCTCAAAATCTCATGCTGCAGATGATGGAAGATTTAAAAAAACATCAGAGAAGATATTAACAGGACTTAACAGAAACAAGAAAAGAGATGAGAACTGACATGAAACAAGAAATAGATAAACTGGGAAAGAAATTGGAAAGTATTACAAAGGATGTGACCAAGTTGAAAACTGATACTAAAGAAATAAAACAACAAGTGAAGCATGTAGAAAAGGAGATGACGGATTTGAAAGGGAAGCAACAGGAGGAGGAATCTCAAATTACCCTGCAGGAGCTGTGATATCGGGAAAAATGTCTTCATTTTAGAGGTGTTCTTGAGACTTCAGTGGAGAATTTGTATGAAAAAATGATACTGGCCTTGGCAGAATTTACTGATATTGAAGAGGACAAGATGGAAACTTATATCGACAGAATGTTCAGAGTATCCTCCATGGTAGCAAGAGAAGGAAACTACCAAGAGACATCATTATAACTTTTACACGGACAATGGTAAGGGATAAAATATTACAGCGAAGCTATGATGTTTCATTGAAGATTGAAGATAAAGATGTCAGAATTTTTAAAGATATACCTTACCAAATTTTAAGGAAGAGACAGGAGTATAAACCATTAGCAAATCTCTTGGCTAAGTTTCAGATCAGTTACAGATGGGAAAAAATTGAGGGTCTCTCTTTCACATATAAACAGTAGAGATATAGGATTAACACAGTACACAAGGCAAAAGAGATGATGGAAAGATTGAAGAAAGATTTACAAAAAGCTACTCCTGTGGAAGAGAAAGACCAGGAGCAGGAATCTCTGGATGGGGAAAAGAGAACAACTTCATGAAGAAGATATCGGAGCAGCAGAACAAGGAGTTCTGGAACAAGAAGAAGGAGAATTGGAAGGAGACCTACTCAAAGACTAAGTTCATTTGAAACATATTATTAATATAATAGGTCAAAATGGATTTAAAAGAGTATTCTTGGAATATTAAGGGATTTAACTCCAAATACAAAAGAAGACAAATATTTCATTATTTGGAAAAACAGAATCTGGATATAATACGTCTGCAAAAAAGCTGAATTAGGACCGAAGACTTGAAATATGTCCAAAATTTGAACTTGGTAGCTGTTTCGCAGCTACAATTGATAAAAAGAAAAGGGGATTTTTGATATATGTAAATTCAAGATATGGTGCTCAGCAAATTTTTCAGGATAATAATGGGCGATATATAGGTGTTGAAGTGACTTTGAAGCAGGACAAAATATTAATAGTTGGAATATATGCACCAAATGGAGCTAAAGGTGAATTCTTCCCTACAATACATAAAGAAGTACAAGATTATTTAAATGAAACAGGAAATTTGAATATTATTGTCTTGGGGGACTTTAATGGAGTCATTAATCCAAATGCGGACAGAACAATACAGAAATTAACCCCTCGAAACAATGGTAAACTTCTAAAGGCTTCTTTAATATGATGGACAATTTAAGCCTATATGATGTTTGGAGATATAAAAATGGACAACTAGATGACATACGTTCTGTTCTGACCAACACAGGTCAATGTCAAGGATAGACACGATGCCAGACAATTACTTTTGAAAACCACAGATACAGACATTCTCCAAATTTTGTGTTCTGATCATAATCCGCTACAATTAAAGATAAATGTTAAGGACAGAGGAAGATCATGGAGAATGAATGATGAAATTTTGAACAAGGAAAAGTACATTGTGGAAGAAAAAAGGGAGATAATCAATTACTTTAGCGAGAATAGATGCCAGAACTGTCGATGAAAACTATTTGGGATGCAAGTAAAGCCGTGATGCATGGTAATTTTATCAGATGGTCCATAGAGATTAGAAAAGAAGGGAGATATGTTGAACAACAAATTTTGAGAAAGATGAAGGAAATGGAGAAACAGTTGAGACAAAATCCGTCTGAAAAAAATTAGATTACAGATGAAAGTATATCAAGCTGAACTAAATCAACTTAATTTGAATTAAATAGAGCAACAGATACGAAGAATGAGATATAATTTTTTTGAACAAGCGAATAAACCTTCAAAGTTTTTGGCCAATTTGCTGCGTAAAAGAAGGACCAGAAATATCATATCGGAGATTAGAACAGGAGAAGAAAGAGTTACAAAACAAGAGGGAATAAAACAAGCTTTCTATAAATACTATGTGAAGTTAATGAGCAAGATTCCTAAATTGAAAAAAACAACATGAAGTGGAAGAATATTTGGAGAAACTGAACAAAATGAGATTTACTGAAGAACAAAGGTTGCTTTTGAATAAATCTATTTCAGTGATGGAAATTGTTGAAGCTATCAGGAATTTGAAAAATGATAAATCTCCAGGACCTGATGGCTTTACAGCAAAATATTACAAAGTTTTGGAACATGAGATCTATACCCCTGCAAAGTACAGTAAATGAAACAATAAAGGAAGGCATACCAGACACCTGGAAAGAAGCTAATGTGGTGCTGATTCCAAAGAGGGTAGAGACTTACTGATGTAAAGAATTATCAACCAATATCACTTTTGAATACAGATTATAAGATTTTTGCTTCAATTCTTGCAACAAGGCTTAACAGAGGTTATTGATGAACAGAGGTCATTGATGAAAACCAGAATGGTTTTTTTACCAGAAAGAACTTTGAAAAATAACATAAGAACGGTCTTAGTTATAATTGAATATTATGAAAGGCACAATGAACAGAAAATGGCTATGATATTTGTTGATGCGGAGAAGGCTTTTGACATATCAGCTAGCCATTTATGAAGTCCTATTAAACAGATGCAGGCTGGAAACAAATTTGTGTCATGGATTGAAGCAATTTATAATCAACAACAAGCTCGATTGGTCATAAATAGAGAAAAAACAAAACCGATCTAATTGCATAGACAGTGGTTCTCAACCTGTGGGTTCCCAGATGTTTGTGGATTTCCCGCTCCCAGAAGCCCCAGCCACTATGGTCAATGCTCAGGGCTTCTGGGAGCTGAAGTCCAAAAACATCTGGGGACCCACAGGTTGAGAACCACTGGCATAGAGGGACATGATGAGGTTGTCCTTTGTCCCTCTTTGTTTTTTTTTTGGCAATGGAAATACTTAATGCAATAAGAGAAGATAAAACTATAAAAGGACTTCAAATTAAGAAATATCAATATAAGCTAAAAGCATTTGCTGATGATTTGGTTTTGTTTTTGGACGACCCAGGGAGAAGTATTAAAGATTTGATTTGATTAGAATAGTTCAAGAACATGGCGAATTCTCTGGATTTCAAGTGAACAAGGATAAAACAGTATTGTTAACTAAAAACATGACTGAGAGAGAAAGAGAAGGAATTAGCAGAATTAACAGGATTTAACAGAGCTCGAAAGGCAAAGTGTCTGGGAGTCTGGATAGCTAAAAGGAATAATGAGCTATTCCAAATAATTATGAAAAAAATGGAAAGAAATAACAAAAGATTTGGAAAGTTGGACTTCTATGTGTCTATCGATGATGGGGAGGATAGCAGCAATAAAAATGAACGTATTCCCAAAAATGAATTCTTGTTTCAAAATCTTCCTGTTATAACAAACAACAAGCCTTTTACACAATGAAAGAGAGAACTGGCTAAATTTATATGGCAAGGGAAAAAAACCAGAATAAAGTGGAGTATTATGACAGACCAAAGAGCAGCGGTGGAATGGACTTCCAGATTTTCAGTTATATTACAAAGCTGCGGCCTTCACGTGGTTAAAAGACTGGGTTGATTTACAAGATATGAGAATGCTGACACTGGAAGGTGTGGACTTGAGGATGGGGTGGCATGCCTATATGTTTTTTGACAAAGCAATAATTGATAAAGATTTCATGTATCATTACATTAGGAAATCACTTTTGAAGATATGGAATGAATATAAAATTAAAAACATAGGGCAGCTTCCCACATGGGTGTCCCCTCAGGAAGCCTTCTTTGGTAGATGAATTGAAACAGACAAATGGTTGCGTTATGAAGACATATTAGAGAAATCAGTCTTAAATAATGTCAAGATCAAAATAAGAGAAAAATTGGAACTAGAAGGAATAACGTTAAGTTGGATCCCGTACAGACAGTTAACTGAAAGGTTTCAAATGGGCTTAATGCACTGTATGGGAAAAGAATCAAAAGAGAAAACGGGGATTATTAAACGACTGTTTGAAAATCCCCCTCATCTATTATCACATATATATCAAGAAATAATACAACAGGAAAAGGGAAGAAGAAACAATTAAGTCAGCAATGATCTTGTGGGGTCAAAATTTTGGACATTCAATTCAGTTAGAATTCTGGGAAGAAAGTTGGAAAAAGACACAAAAATTTACAGTTGCTCAAATTTGAAAGAGAACGATTACAAACTGTTTCATAGATGGTACATGACACCAGACAAATTAAAAAAGATTTACAGTACAGGTACCGGTCTATGTTGGAAGTGTCAGAAAGAGGTCGGTACGATATATCACGTGTGGTGGTCATGTCCCAAAGCTAAGAAATATTGGAGTGATGTACATAATAAAATTTGTGCTATAATGAAAGTTCAATTTGCCAAGATACCAGAATTGATTTGTTAAATATGACAAAGGTACTTTATGGTACTGAAGTAAAGAAATATTGGCGAATAATTCTTTATATGATAACAACAGCCCGGATAGAATATGCAAAGCTTTGGAAAACTAACAAATACCTACAATAGAACAATGGTGGGGAACATTTATGGAAAATAGAAATGCTGATATAGTTTCACAGAAACTAAAGGGGAAAACAGATGATGAGATCAAAAAGGAATGGCAGATTGTAACGGGTAATTGCTGGGCACTTTTTTAAATGAAAATGAGTGATTCATGGTTAAGATAACTAATGAGGGGGCTACTGATGTAAACCGTGGAACTGTAATGTAGAGAATGAAATGCAAGGACTATCATGTAACATTATCAGCATAAAGCGGTACATTGATATAACTATGTTAAGAGATGTTGGAAATGAAATCTAGATCAGTGTGGAAGATCAAAAATATTTCATGTAAATTAACAGTAATAATGTTTGTTTTATATGTGAAATTTGAATAAAATGACATAAGAAAAAAAGAAAGCACAGAAATTCTGGATCATTCTGACAACTACTATGTCAGACTGCATAGAGAGGCCATCGAAATCCATTAACACATGGGCAATTTCAAGAGGAAAGAAGAAATTTGGAAAGTAAACAAAATTTGGCTACCAGTACTGAAGAATCCCAAAATCAAGACTCAAAAACATGCCAGTAAACACCACCCAAATCCTGGAGGTCCCGCTATAGGGAACAACACAATGGGCTACTGATGTACTTAATGCACTGTCATGCACATCCTTGACTAACAGTACAACCCTGGGAAATATCCCATTTAACAACAGGCCAACTGTAACACATGCAGATTGCTCCCTCCCACCCAGGGGACTACACAAGTGAACCTGTGTGGCCCCCACCAACTTCAGCTGGCCCCCATAGGACATGTCTAAAATTGTGGGGTGAAAGGAGCTCACCAATTCTTAGTTTCAAGGCAAGCTCAGCATTCTAAATAATGAACGGAACCACAGTGAAGGAGAGGGAGTGCAACAGAAGACAAAGATATAGACATGAGGCTGCCTCTAAGATCAAAAATAAGACTTTTTAGGTTTCCAGTCAGCTTCCCCACAAGGGGATTTGCTCATGAAAAAAAAGTCAGACATTTATTCCAAGCAAAGTATTCCATAAGAAAATGTTTTGCAATTATTCTACACAGTCTACAATGCTATATGGAAGTGGGAAAAATAATTGAAAATTTTAAAATTCCCCAGAAAAGGTATCCATTTCATGTAATAAAAGGCTTATGCCTTCAGCAGTACCTATACACAGTATAGATTTAAGGCTGTGGAGTGTGTGTGTGTGTGTGTGTGTGTACACGTGTAGGTCGAATGTATCTTAGCATCCCTTAGTATTGTTGGAGCTTTAGAAGTGCTTGATGATGCTTGCAGATTAGTGTAAAATAAACGTAAGGCATTAATTATGTTAGTAACATCTTAATATGTGTTCTCCACAGGTGGAAATAGAAAAACTCAAGAAAGCAGTAATAACAACCTGAAAGAGCCATAGACTGTGAGATTTTTTATTGTGCCAGGAGTTCAGAGTCCAAAAATGAATGAACTTGTATTTTTACTTCAAACCAACAGATTGTTGCATTCCATTTTTTAAAAAAAGAGAATAAATGAATCTTATATTCAGTGACTTAAGAGAAGAAGATGGATAATTTTTGTTTGCTTGTTTGTTTATTTGTTGCCAATAACAGAAGAGGCCTTATTTCTTACTGTGCTGGAAGAGCAGACCTTTATTTTCTCGGTTTGCTTGAAATACTACTGAATCTGTATGTAAAAAAAAAAGTGTGAAGAGGGGTTCTAAATAGATTTTTATTGAATATCTGTAGTCTAATTTTTAAGACACCTGTGCTACAAGTAAAGCAATATATCTTTGCAAAGTAATCTGTGAAATAGTCTGTAGGGAGGCACATAGTGTAGCCCTGTAGTTACTATAGTCACTACTTTTCCCACCATGCTAAAGGGAATATGATGTCTCTTCCTATCCAGGATTATACACTTGTGCCTGTCAGCAGTGAGGGTATTAATAATATATTGTTTTGTAGTTCAGGATGATCATGGGAGTTTATTCTTACTATGAGGCAGTTGAGTCACCAGTCGCAAGCTATACAATATATAGATATTTCCTTGAGAAGAGGATTTTGCCAGTTGCAGTACAGGGTTCATAAAAGGGATTTATGTTGAACCACAAAAAGTCATAGCAACATAATTATAGCCACAAGAAATCTGGACAGCAGACTTGAACTAACCTTGTCCCCACATACTGCAAAACGTGGCATGTTACTATAGATTGGAGATCCTCCAGCTATTTTGTACTTTAACTCCCAGAAGCCTCTGCCAGATTGGGCATCGATGATCGTTCCTCAAAACTGAAGTTCAAAATGTCTGGAGAACCTAGGTTGATAATCACTGCTATGGATGCTATTTTTGGTGTTTTCACAAATTTTAATATAACACTACAGTTATCTTGCAGGTTTCACTTTTTAGCGCTAATTATATTATTGTTAATGACAATGAAATGCTAAGAGCTGCTAAACTTTTAACTAAATGCAATCTTCAAATAAGGGTGTATCATCCACAGGGTTGTCCCAAATAGACTGATAAATAAATATTCAACACTATATACACAATAGTGCTGCAACATGGTCTGAAAATTGAAATAAGTAGATTTTGTTTAAACAGTAGACTTTTTCTGCACTTCATCCATTTCATTCATTCCACTTCCTCCTCAGTTTTTTTCATGTGATGGAGAGAAGCTGAAAATGTACAGCATTGTGGAACACCATGCCGCAGCAGAGACTAGAAATACAAACCCATCTTCTCTCTCTTGTTCATTCTGCGGTACTACCCTGAAAGCTTATTTTCAGAGCTATTTTTAGAGTAGCCAAATGATAACAGAATTAAAAAATGAACTGTAGCATTGTCAGTGGGAAGCTTTGATCCTAATCATCTGCTTTTTAAAAATACTCAAATGGTGTTAGTCTTTTGTCTCAGGGTTAAATTGTAAGCTATGTTAAATATGTGGTGTGCAATTTAAAGTCATTAGCTTATTTACTAATGAGTAGCTATGCTAAGGGACTCAAATCACCCCACTAGCCTATCTTCCCCTCCACCTTTCCCCCACTCTAGGGTGGACGGGCTAAGCAAAGGGAGGACCTCATTGCTACCCTTAGAGGTTTTATCTTTTTGGGAACCCTGGGAAAAGGGGCAAATTTAGAGTTTCAAAACAGGCTAAGGGGAAAGTTTTACTCCTCCCTAGCGATGCTGAGAGTAAAAAAAGACAGTAACTTTAAGCTGCAGGCTAGACATTTTGTGCAGTGTGTAGTTTAACCTATGATGAGAAAATCAACAAGTGGTGCTTTTTTGCGAATGAACTACATTTTTATTTGCAGGTATATCAGTCATGGATGAGTGATTTAAAATAGGGAATGAAAAGAGGTTGTATTAGGTCATGATACTTGGCTACTTACTATATTGGTGCATAACTAATGACAAACCTCTAATGAATCAAATGGTTAACGACTGACTTTTGTTGCCAATTTAGACTTTTAATAAGCTGGATAATAATTAATGTATCTCAGAATATTATTGCTTAGAGCCATCACTCTTTTAAATCAGATGCTAATTTGTAATTGTCAGTGGCCTCCTGGAAAAAGTCAAGGAGAAGGAAGAAGAACAGTCTGCTTTTCTGTACACAGGGTGGGGAGAGAAAGGGAAAGTAGGTGCAAGCCATGCTTTTACAGATGCCACTTGAGTACCTTACGTGTGGTGCTGCTTCTCCCACAGCCCACACACTGCAGGGAAACAAGCTCTTCCTCCCTGCAAGCAGTTTCTCTGTGGTAGAGGGAAACTGTTTCTTTTCCCTCTGGTGGGCAGCAACACCAACGTGCTCTGGGTGCCTCCTGTAAAACTACAGTGCAAGATAGAAGCAACTCTCTTTCATTTATTCATTATCAAGAAAGAAAGAATGCATTCCTTTCTTGAGTTGAACATAGGTAAGGCCTGTCTGTGCTCATTCCACATACTGTAAAAAAAAGGTTCAGAAATGGGGAAGGAAAATAAACTTCCATAAAGGATAGGGAAGAATAACTAGAGCAGGCTTTTCTCTTTTGCTGTTACATTTTTGCAAACAGCAGCAATGAGGCGCAGCTGGTGCTTCCTGTAAAAGACCCAACTTGAAGCAGGTCCCTAGGAAGGAAAAGATAAATGCTCTTCCCCACTCATGCACAAGTTGCGCTTTGTGAGATACGCCATCAGCAGCATCCCCTTCCTTCCCGCTGAAGAAACTGAACATCAGGAGAAAGGAGACTATCCTGCTCTCTCCATGAATCAAAAATGGGTGCTGCTTCTTTTGTAAAAGCAGTAGTGAGCTGCTCCTGGCACTTGCTTTCTTTCCCAGAAGCTGAGCCTTAGCTGGAAGTGTGGATCCTCATCAGGTTGGAAGGAACTAAAGTAGATTTATTGAACCAATTTATTAATTGTTCAGCTGCATCACAAATGAAAAAAAATTAGGCTCAGTATGTACTATCTGAAATGAATAGACAATAAAAGAGCTCTTCTTGGATACCAACTTACTGAAATTCACCTCTGATTATGCAAAATAAGAACAGAGCCTAATGAAAGGTTATTCCTTTTATAAGCTTTTCACTGTGATCCAAAAGAGTGTAAGGCAAAATTGTATTAATGATAGATTGCTGTATAACAGTTTTGTCTGCCTTGGAGCTTGTAGCAGATGAATAGAACAAGACAATCAAATCAGAAGTGTTAATTAAATGGCCTTTTTTTGCTGTAGCAATAAATTACCAAGTGCAATGATGATTTAATTTAAAAAATCTTCTGTAAGTTGCTTTCTTGAGTGTTTTTAGCAACAGAGGTCTCCCTTAACTGGACATGTATCTTAATATTGTGATATTGGAGAGGGTATGCAGACATTCCAAAGAATACAAGTTATTTCAAGCAGTATGCTTCATTGACTTGTTTACGGGTGCTGTAAAATCATGCATGCTGTCAAAATTCCACAAATAAAATTGTATTCTATCACTATATTGGTGTATGTTTGTTTGGAAGAATTCAGACTACTTAAATGTGATTCAGTTGGATATATCAAAGAATAAATGTAATACTTTTAAAAGGTCTATACTGCAAAAAAACAATTTGCATATACACGATTTAAGGATGTCTTTACCACTACTTATACTGATATCTGTAGTAAAATAGTGAGCCAGCGGTGTGTTGCGGTTTGAGCCCTGAACTATGACCCAGGAGACCAGGATTCATTTCCCTGCCTGATGATGGAAACCCGCTGGGTAACCTTGGGTGTGTCAAACACTCTGAGCCCCAGAAAACCCCATGATAGGTTCACATTAGGGGTGACCATAAGAAATGACGTGAAGGGTCACAACAGTAACAATTGCATAGGATGGTAATATTAAACATGTATTCTGCCCATCTAGAAAAATGGAGGCATCTTGGAAGTTGTCGTTTTCAAGAATCTTGATCATCCAGTGAAAGACAGCCCTGAGTTTTTAAAAGCCAAGATGATAGAACAAATGTGGGAGTAATCAAAATTTTAAATGTAATGAGCAGGCAAGAATACAATGGCTGAAATAAACATTTTGCCTGAGTTCTTTTTTTCACTTTGATTATAGTATCTAAAATACTACCAAAAATATTTAACTGATTTTTAAACAGATATGCTTGGAATGGTTGCATCCCAAGGATAAACAGTGTTGTGAAAAAGTGTTAAAACTACGAACATATTTAATAGGAGTTGTAATGACCGTAGATCAGTTGTGGAATGACAGTCTAGTCAATAAATAATGCAGTATTGGAACATTTGTGCTTATTTGCCCTTGAGAGATGGACTGTGATTGTCATTTTTTAAATTTCACATGCAATTCAAACAAATTTATGAAATATATAGGACAAATTGAAAAAAAGGACTGGCAAAAAGTATCATAACCTCTAAGGCAGAGCTTTCAAAACTTTTCATGTTGGTGACACACTTTTTAGACATGCGTCATTTCATGACATAGTAATTCAGTAAATAATTCAGTAAGTGGAGGCAGCCCTTCCACCCAGGCCTGGCCTGCCACTGCCCTCACCAGGGTCTTCCTCAACCAAGGGCAACAGCAGGAGAGGCAGCCCCTCCACCCAGGCCTGGCCCACCACCATCACCTTTGCCCTCACTGCATTCTTCCTTGGCCCAGGGCAGCAGTCAGGGGAGAGGCAGCCCCTCCACCCGTTATGTTTGCGCAGCACACCTACACACTGTAAGCGACACACATGTTGCTACACAGTTTGGAAAGCTCTACTCTTAAGGTTTGTTTGCAAGATTGTTTCTGTTCATTTACTTTCACATTCCCTGTTCTTTGTTTGCATACACTCCTTTGATAAATGTTACATTTCCAGTTTTTTTAAGGTTCTTTCAAAATGTTGAATTCGTCTAATCAAACCTAGTTGAAGAAATGATCTTCTTTCCAGTTCACTTTATGTGTGTGTTTGTTTTTTCAAATAGGTAAGAACCAAAAAATGGGTACTGTTGACATCTAATATGGTCCTGTCCTTATAGACCAAGGATGAGCAGTCTGTTTGGGACCTGGAGAGTCCCAAGGCAGATCACTGTCCCCCAAATCCTCATATGCTTCTCCATGGTCTTAAGAGGCTGGCTCAGAAGCAAGGCAACAACTTTCAGCCTTATGTCCAGTTTAAATATGCAGCTGGATCTTAGCACCGCTTTGGCTGAAGATGGGTTTGGTATCTAATTACTATGTTACATTTTTGTTTGAGAATATGGTTGATCATTTTGAGACTGAAACAGTGTTTATTTAAAAACTGGAAATCTGTAGTTACGAGCACCATTCCAGTGTTAGTGAATGCTGTGTTTAGTTTGTTGCTGTTGTGTTCCTTCCAGTTTTTCCTGAGTTACAGTGTTCCTAAGGCAAACCTATCACAGAGTTTTCTGGGGCCAGAAGTGTGTAATGCATCCAAGATCATCCCTTGGGTTTCTATGGCTAAGTGAGGATTTGAACACTGGGATTTGACTACACCAGGGTTGTAGTACAGTGCTCAAACCACTACACCACACTGGCACTCTGCCTTTCATTCAGATGCTGCTTTTCACTAGCCAATCCAAATGGGAAATTCTTCAGAACACATCCTATTTTAATTTTTTATATTCATTTCAACTCATTTATCTAAACTTCTTAGGCAAATATTGATCTGCAAATGCTCAAGTTCACAAAATCTGGGCCATGCTGGAAGACACCCAGCTCTGACGCAAGCATTTTAAATATAGGTCAGATATTTATTTTTCCATTTAGAGGTTCCTTCAGCATTTGTCTACTCAAAGGTGAGCCCTTGCTACTACATTTGAAGAAGTGGGTTTATATAGCAATAGCATCTGTATTTCTATACTGCTTATCAGCTAAGTGCTCTCTAAGCAGTTTACAGTGTATTTTAGCTAATTGCCCCCAACAAGCTGGGAACTCATTTTACCAACCTGTGGAAGGATGGAAGGCTGAGTCAACCTGGAGCCCAGAAGGATCAAACTCACAACCTTGTGGCTGCAGTACTAGCATTTAACCACTATGCCAATTTGAAAGTTCATGTGAGAGTTAAAACCAGTTAGTCTTAAAGGTTCTGCCAAATTTCTCTCTTTTTTCTTCCACTTCCTCCTTTTTATGATGCAGGAGACTAAGGCCATTTCCGCACTACACTGTTAAAGTGCTCTTACTCCACTTTCAACATCCTATGGAATCCCAGGGTTTGCAGTTTAGGGAGGGGCCCTTAGAATTCTCAGCCAGAGAGCTATTGGGTCTCAGTAAACTACAAACCCCAGAATTCTACAGGATGTTGAAAGTGCAATAATAGCACTAACAGTATGGCCTAATTCTACTTCTTTGAAAAGAAAGTTGCATCCTTTGTCTGCGGGTTTTTTTTCCACAAAGCAGCTTTCAGGGAGAATAAAAAGCTTAGAGATGTTACACACACTTAAGTGTGTGTGGCTGTGGTAGGAATTACCTGCCACACTAAGTTGGCTGGAGGGACATGAGTACTCCGAGCAAATATGAAAATGTGTGTATATGCATTAAGAATGGAAAGAATATTCAAAGATACAATCAAACAAGGGGCTTCTCTTGTGTTCAGATTCCCAGCAAAAAGCCTCCTGAAATCCTTTTTTGTTTTTGTTTTCTTCTGCCAAAACTTTGAATAGACTAGAAACCAATCCCCACCCATACCCAAATATTTTCATTTTGGATCTCTGGAATGTTCCTTATTCAAAGGCATCTTTCTTTTACTTTCAACTCAAGATTATTGTATCCAAATTTTTATCTTGATTAATAGTTAATTTCTCATTGACGTCTTCTAATTTTTGTGTCTTTTTCTCTATAGACCTCATTCTTCCATTCATCTGTCTCATCTTAGTATTTATTTGAGCCAAAGAAAGTCTTACATCCTGAAGTTCAACTTTTAAATCCTGTTTGATATCCTTCCTTATTTGGCTCACATTAGCTGTCGTTTGATTTACCTCTTCCCTCATTTGCCTTTTCTCTTACATCTGATTTGATTTGATTTCGTTATTTATTCAACTGATGTTCTTTGTGCCTGAGCTGCCTGTATCTACTTTCTAGATTGCATTTTGATAGCTGTCAAATTGAGTTAAGCTGTTGTTCTTCCCCTCATCACTAGATGTTACTGCACTTCAGTAATTGATACTGTCATGACTCAGCTTCCCCAGGTGAACAGCAGCCTCAAAGGATGATGTGCAGAAGCAAATGCACCAGGAGCTAATCAGACTGGGATGACAGCCAGCTGGCTCCAGCCTTCTTAAGGAAGGCACAGGACAGCAACTCAATGCCAGAAATAATTTGTGTGTTGTTGGCCTTTGTTTTGTGGTCTCTGGATTGCCTGCCTGGATTTTCTGACCCCAGACAATCTGACTGTGTTGTCTGCTGGATTTCTGAACCTTTGGATTGTTTTTGGATTGTGAACAGGCAAGCTGTACTGACTGGTATTGCCTCTGTTTGACTGTGAATGGCCTTCTGCTGATTCTGCATTCTGTTGCCTGGTGTGGACAGCTGGCATCTGTGATGGGTGCCTTCTAGACAGCTGTTAGTTCATGCAGGTGAAAATTTGTTCATTTGGAGTTCAGAATAGGATCACTTCCTGTTATTGCCACAGGGACCTTGGATCTTATTTTCTAGATAAGTTCCCCCAGTTAGTACTTGATTAAAATTTTAATTTCTACATAATTTCAATCTAATCGAGAGAACAATGTCTCTTTGAAATTGCCCATGTACAAACAGCTTCTGTTTCTTTTTAACTCGGTCCTAGTATGCTGGTTATGATATTTATTACTCATGCCAATCTTGCAGAAGTATAGATGATGAAATTAATTGTAGCCATCCTCTGAAGGGCTTGCTTAATTGTCAAATCTGTACTCTTTGGAGGTTAAGAAAGTTAGATATTCAGTGTTAGGACTGCTTTGCAGCAGCTGTGACACAGAAGATTCCCCACTCAATCTGCACAAACTTCCACAGACCTCTTCTGTGTCTCCTAGGTGCGTGGACCAGGGATCTGGACCATTTTGGAATCCTCTGAGTCTCCTGAGAGACAATTCCAGCCAGTTCATAGTGTCTCAAATCAGCTCCTGCTACAACCAAACCTTGCTCCTTAGCAGAGCTCTCTAAGGGACAAAGCAACTAGCTGCTATTCTAGCCCAGGAGTTTGGAGCAAGCCTCTTTTATCAGACCAACCATAGTGCCAGAGAACAGTCCTGCCTGCCATCATCCTAAGCTCATAATTCACTAAAAATATAGACTTAAGTGTTGATTGCATTAGGTGTTGATTGGATTGAAAAACACTGGCATGACTTTTGTTTTCCAATAACATGCTTCAAAAAAAAAGGTGGCTTTTTCCCAGAGAGAGCACTCATATCTAACCATGCAGGCCTGGTAGTCCATGGTGTGAAAGCTGAGCATGCTGTTCAGTAAAACTTCCAATCACATCCACTATCTCTCCTTTTGCTTGTTAGGGAAGAAGATGCTTCTGTTTGGCTTTATTCTTGAGGTGGCTCAGTGATTGACTTGAACAGGAAGGGAAACAATATTCAAAAGACTCAAGAGGGAAAATGAAAAGGACTTCTTGGACGCTGGAAAATCAGGATAATTCTCTGAAGCCTCTCATTCTCTTTCTCCCCCCTTCCCTCTCTCTCTTTACAAACCCAATTCTTCAAATAGATTTCAGGATTACTCCTGCCCCACAATCCAGACTCATCTTTTTCCAGCCCATGCAACACAGCCATGTAGTGGCCAGAGGGAGACAGAGGGTCAGCCAAGCAAGGGAGATTGTTGCTGGTTATATTCCAAATAGCTGGTGCACTATGATGATGATACCACCCTCTGACCAGTATCCTCACTCAGCAGCCCTGCCTTCCCGCTGGACATTATGGGGCTGTGGTTGGGGTCTCTGGGCATCTGGATGAGGGTTTCCATAAATGCCTGTCAGAAGAAAATAGGTGGTGACAGTGACCCTCCTTGCTTGGGCTGCTCCCTTCTCTGCCCCTGGCCACCACAATGGCAATGTGTGTCATGTCTCCCTCCCCCCATTCCATTGCCTTTTGCTGGGTGCAGAAAAGGAAGGCAAGTGCAAAAGGCAAGGGAATGGCAGGAATTGCCTCCACCCCTCATTCCCTTGCCTTTTGCCCCAGCACAGAGAATGCACACTGAGGCAAAAGGCAAAGGAATGGGGTGGGAGACGTGTGTGCCTTCCTTGTCCACATGCGGTGCTCCCCTGTCCCATTCCCTTGCCTTTCCCTCAGGTGCAGGGAAAGAAGGCAAGAAAGGGATGAAAGGGAAGAACTCCTACGCGTGAATACAAAGGAAGCAGAACTAACTATAATTAAGGCTGACATTACCAAAGGGGCAATGCACCAAGGAAGGCCTTGGATTATTTCACACCTTGGCTGGCGAGGAGATTTCTTCTTTCCTTTGTATTGCCAAGACACATTATTGTTATTCAGTGTGTACTGTTAACGTAAAGGGAAGTGGTTTGGGGCATACCTAACTTTTCCAACCAGATGCATTTCTATTGTGGTAAAGTTCCACACACAGAATCATAGAATCATAGAAATGTAGAGTTGGAAGAGACCACAAGGGCCATCCAGTCCAACCCCCTGCCATGCAGGAAAACCCTCAGAGCACTCCCGACAAGTGGCCATCCAGCCTCCGCTTAAAAACCTCCAAAGAAGGAGACTCCACCACACTCCGTGGCAGCACATTCCACTGTCGGACAGCCCTGACTGTCAGGAAATTCCTCCTGAGGTTCAGGCGGAATCTCCCCTCCTGCAGCTTGTATCCATTGCTCCTTGTCCTGGTCTCAAGAGCAGGAGAAAACAAGCCCACTCCCTCCTCGACATGACATCTCTTCAAATATTTAAACATGGCTATCATGTCCCCTCTCAACCTTCTCTTCTGCAGACTAAACATACCCAGCTCTCTAAGTCTGTCCTCATAGGGCATGGCTTCCAGGCCCCTCACCATTTTGGTTGCCCTCCTCTGGACCTGCTCCAGCTTATCCATATCCTTCTTGAATTGGGGTGCCCAGAACTGGACACAGTATTCAAGATGAGGTCTAACCAAAGCAGAATAAAGTGGTACCAATACCTCCCTCGATCTAGACACCATACTCCTATTGATGCAACCAAGAATTGCATTGGCTTTCTTGGCTGCCGCATCACACTGCTGACTCATGTTCAGCTTGTAGTCTATTAAGACTCCTAGATCCCTTTCACATGTACTGCTATCCAGCCACGTGTCCCCCATCCTATATTTCTGCATACCATTTTTTCTGCCTAAGTGTAGGACCTTACATTTCTCTCTGTTGAAATTCATTTTGTTAGCCTTGGCCCAGCTCTCCAATCTGTCCAGGTCCTTTTGAATTCTGATCCTGTCCTCTGGCGTATTAGCAACCCCTCCCAATTTGGTGTCGTCTGCAAATTTGATGAGCATGCCCTCTATTCCCTCTGTGGCCATGCATTATTCATTTTACTGTATAGTCTTTACAATGATTTTAATATTATTCCCTTTATGGATAACCTAAAAGAACATTGCAGCAATACAACTAGAACTGATTTGTTAACACTCCATTTAACATATTGCCACTACTGTAGAAGAATTATCTATTTGTGTGGGAGAACTATGTATTCTTTTCAAATTTACAGGTGTACAGTAGATGGGGCAGAGGGTAGCCCAATTCTCATTCGCAGTTGATAATTTGGCATAATGGTCATCAGCTCATTATTTTCCAGTAAAGCAGTCTTAATCAAAAATAACAAAGATACTGTCTCTATTCTTTTGCTTGGCTTTCTACAGCATTCTAAGCAAATACGGTGGGACTCCATTACAGTTCTTCTTTCACATTCGTGGGTTTGACACTCGCGGACTTATTCGCGGTGTGGCTTGCCTCCCTCAATTCTCCTCTTCCCATTCCCTAGTGCAGAGAGAAGATCTTGTCCCCTGTGCTTTCATCCTCCCCCTTCCCCCGCCCAAGCTATCCTATCTCAGGCAGGTGGGAGAGTGAAGTGGGGGGATGATCTCTTCCCCTGCACTCTGCTCCCCACCGTTGTGGGCACAATCGCCCCTGGGACAGGTGGGAAAGGGAAGTGGGAGTTCTTGTCCCCTGCACTCTCCTGGGCAGGGCACCCAGGGAAGGGGGAGTGCTCACTGGAGGGAATTATTTGCGTTTTTTGGACTTTCACAGGGGTTCTGTGCACCTATCCCCTGTGAATATGGAGGGCCTACTGTATTGTTAATTTTTCCAGCTATCAGAATTACATTTGCAGTTCTATACGCACTTAAATGGAAGTAAGTTGACTTGAATTCAGTGGGGCATAATTGGACAGACATATGTATAGTGTTGCACCATTCCTTCATTATTTGTTAACCTGGACTGTCCTTCTGTTTATTCGATTGGGGTCTTGGATGCTTTGAAATCATGGTTCAAAAGTTGAAATTATCAGTATAGTCAACCCCCCATTTTTCCAAGGGTTAGGGGTGCAGGAGCCTCGTGAACGTAGAAAAATTTAATATCATAAGTCCCACAAACCATATTCAGCACAGATGAAAAAGTACTTGTGCAGGTGGGATGGCTGAACCAGGCCATGCATGCATTTCTTCACTGGCTTACTCAATCACTTACTTATACTGGTGAGGGGGATGGGATGGGACGGGACGGGACGGGGGGAGTGGGAGGAGTGAGAAAGAGGACATCCGTTCCATTCTCTTCCCACTTGCGCAAATGAGCAAGTAAGGAAATATGTGTGTGCATCCTCGTTCCACCCTCTTCCCTCATCCCACCTTCGTGACTGAGCAAATGTGCCCTACTCTAGTCCCATCCCCTTTCCACATGAGCCACTGAGCGAATGCATGTACACACCCTCATCTTGTCCACCCCCCTTCCCATCCCACTCATGCCGGTGAATGAATGTGCACACTGTTCTTCCGCCTGTCCCCTCCCCTCCCTTCTCTCACCCACCCCACCAAGCAAGTGAGCGAATGCATACACACACCCTCCTCCTGTCCATCTTCTTTCCCCCAGTAATCTGCAGTTAATCAGATCCATGAATGCATAAACCACAAATGTTGAGGGCCACCTATAATTTAGTTATCTTTATGTGAAATGTAGTTCTCGTATTGTTTTTTAAACTCATTTTTTCTGTAACCCATGCTGAGTGTACTTCCAGACCCAGAAGCTGGATATTTGTATTTTTCAAATGAATAAATAAATATTCCCCCAACCAAGAATGAACATACTCCCACCAGTAGTTTGCCTGTGAACAAATGACTAAAAGAGGTCAGTCAGCAACTGAGAATATCGCAGGAAGGCAATGGCTGGCACCTTAAAGATGCTTCCCCATGCCAGCCTTTTAAAGTACACAGGAACACAGGGCACTAGTCAGGCCTTCTGACCCAGTATTGTCAACACTGACAGGCAGCAGCTTTCCAGAGTTTCAGGCAGAATTGTTCCCCAGGTCTACTGGAAGATACTAGGGGATTGAACCTGGGACCTTCAGCATGCAAAGCCCTAAGCACTTTGTGCCAAAGCACACAGAGACATGACTCCTCCCCCACAAAACTATCACATGGCTGTATGCTTCCTACAAGGGGGAAGGATGGTAATAAGACCGGGAGGGCCAAGCTATCTCTGTCAACTCTAACACACATCATATGGTGGTGTAAGTTTCAACATACTGAATATAAACAATCATCTACTTGTTCTGAGATAAAATGTATGCTGAAATACTTTCAGATTCTTCAGTCCATTCACTTGACTTCACAGTACAAACGAAGGTCTGAATATGTTAAACTTATTTTTAGTGCAGGTAACAGGCAAACTGTGAGACCAACAAAATTCTTTAATAGGTGCATTGACCTAACAGGTGGTGTGAAAGAAATTTCCTGTGTCAGATTTAACTGGCCAATAGGAAAGTAGCTACCATACCTTGTTATGGGTTTTCTGGGCTTTGAGGCCACATTCTATTAGTATTTTCTCCTGACATTTCACCTGCATCTGTGGCTGGCATCTTCAGAGAATCCTCTGAAGATGCCAGCCACAGATGCAGGCAAAATGTCAGGAGAAAAAACTAATAGAACACAGCTTCAAAGCCCGGAAAACCCACAACAACCTATGGATTCTGGCCGTGAAAGTCTTCAACTTTACAGCTGCCATACCATTTGGAATAGCTGTGAACAGGCTCTTGGTAACATCTGGAGAACAGAGCAACTGGCCTTTCCCCTTATCAAACTCATGGGAGATATAAAATCAGAACTGTGTTCATTCTTGTGTTCTGGCTCTCTTATATAAGCCCATAGGTTCTTAATTAAACCCATAAACCTAAATAGATCAGTCGGCTGTCCATTTTAGGAAATAGCACCTTTGATGTAAAATCCGCTTCACAACTGCTTTCCACAATCTGAGTTTGATAGAGAGCTGCCCTCTAGGGTGGAAAATAGAAAGGTTGTGTGACTTGGTTATCTCTTTCATTTACACAAAATGTTACCGTCATTTAAATTGGCTGTGAAACTCCTAGGGCATCAATATTTCCAACTGAATAAGTATACCACATAAGCAAAACCCTGATTTGTCCTAACTGTGCACAGTGTGAGTGCTGATAATAAGATTTTGTTCTAATTAATGACTTGCAATTTTCTTAGTTGTTACAAAACAGGATCTTTAATGCATAAACATAACTGTAGCAGAATTATGCCAACTTAACTGGAAACTGCAAATCTGGGCAGAGAAATGACGCTATTAATCATGTAGAAATTTTCATTCTATATATTGCCAACAGCACAAAGATCACAACGTTAACTGTGGGGCATCTATAACACCATATTAGTACACTGAACTGTGGCTGGCTGACAACATGTAGTCTTCCATGGAGATGGCTGATTTGGTATAAAGCAGAAATGTTGGAGCATTATTACAATTTTTCTCCATCTGGTTTTAATCTCTTTCACATGCAGGTAAGACTGCAATTCTAGCAGTGATGTATTTAAGTCTTTTAGTCCAAGTCTCAAGTTCTTGCAAGATACTTTCAAGTCATGTCTTGAGTCTGGAAGCCAGTTTCTTAAGTGGGAAATAGGAGCCTTCTTACTTCCCATTGCTGAAGCTTCAAAAGCTTTAGAAGGAAGGATCTTTCCCTGGGCTCTGGGGGAAAGTCTTGCCTTCTATGATTAGGAAAAGTTTCAGAAGGCTCCTTTGATGTGCAGCAGGGACAGGCTGCCGAGCAGACCTCAACCCCACCTCAAGCCTGTTGCCTAACATGTTTGCTGTTCCCCTTCAAGGAATGGCCCAAGCTTTCAGCTTGAGACAGATCATCGCATGACCAGTAGGCAAAAAGAGATGGAAATGTTGTTCAAAGTTGTAAGGTTTCTGGATGAACGTGTTATGTTATTGAATCAAGGGCAACACGTCAGTCACTAAAAATATACAAGTCATGAGTCAAGTTGTGTACCATTAATTGCTGAGTTTGAGTCAAGTCACTGAAGTCACTTGAGTGCAACTTGACTCCAAGTCAATTGAATGTGGAACATTCAGTTCATCAGGCAAGATTGATTTTCTTGGAAAGTATCTGTCTTGTCACTTTATAACTCCCATCCTTTCCCCCAAAACTGGGACTCAAGGTGGCTCAGCTCTGTGACTAAAGTGTGTCTGAGGGCTTAGACAGACACATACAGCTGAAAGCCTGATAAAAATCTGTACTGTATACTGTATCATTACCTAAGCTGCTCTTGTGTCCCAGACAGGCTGGGAAGATGGCATGGGCCTTGGGTTGATATGATGCCAGGTCTGGATTTGGCCTTCTCTTGCTATTGTTGCTTCTCCTTCTTCTTGCTACCATCCACCCACATACAATGGAGAATAAGAGAAAGAGCTACCAAGTCAGTAGGTGCTGCTGGCGGCAGCTCTTCCTCCTCCTGCGCATCAGCCAAGCTTGTGAGCCAGAGAGTGTGGATGAGTAAGCAAGCAGCAATGGGAGAGGAGAAGCCTCCACATGCTAAATAACTCCCTGAGATGCACAGAACCAGCAGACAGAGTGAGGAGGCAGCAGGGCTGAAGTATTTCACAGCAGAGCCAATGTTATGCAATCGAATGCTGACTGTATGCTTCTAACATTGTTTTAAAGGAGATAGGAAAAATAGTCTTCCTGATTGTCTGAGTAGGACTTTAGGGGCAAGAGGTGTCATGTATAAAGCCTGTAACACAATCACTTCTTCAAGTAATACACAGCACCATTATTTACACTGCCAGGCTTGTTAAGGCAGTGATGGGGACTATGTATTCCTGGCAGCACAGTCGTTGAGTCATGTGGCTGGAAAAGGGAAATATAAACAAAACCTCATATTATGGGGAATCCAGTGCATGAACTGCAGATGGCATAATGTGATTCTGAATAACTCACTCATTGTTTCTAGGAAATGGAGACAGTTAACATCCATCAGTGGTGGGTCTTATGATGATAGCAGAGACATTTGAAAGTGCATTCCATAGAAGCTTCCTTCAGGGCTCCCGCCACTGACACATGCCATCAATAGCGTTCTGGGGTTTTTATTCTGTTTACTGTCTTGTTGCTTGGTGAATACACTGTATTCTATTTCCCCATATTTTTATTAAAACATGTCAAACATACACTACCTGATAGCTTTTGTAGGAGCAGGTGATGCAAACAGGATGACTGAGCAAGGCTTTAAAATACTGTTAGCTACAGGTGAAGAACCTGGTGCTCTCCAGATGCTACTAGATTACAGGAAGACTGTTCATGCCTGACCAATTGCCATTGCTAGAACTGGCAGAAGTTGGGGTCCAAAATATCTAGAAAGCACCAAATGGCCTACCTCTATTGAAGCCCAAATCTACTATCTGTACATTAACCTCATTAGGTCTAGTCCTGTGCTCTGAGACAGCATCAGAAAACAAATATATTTCTTTTTTTCTGTGTGACACCATGCTATTGTGTCCTGCCTCAAATGAGAAAAGTGGAATATAAATTAAATATTAAATACATAGGTAAACCTATGCAGTTGTGAAGAGCACCAAATGAGACTTGACTCACTTGACATATATCTTCCATCAGCAAGCTTCACAGTACAGAAAACTAGTCCTGACAATTTAAAAATCTTTTTTGGCAACCACTTTGCCCCACCTATATAACTTCATACCCAGACTGAGCCCCAAACTTAAAATGAATGGTGAGCATTTGTTACCAGTTTTCTATCTCTGAGATTTATGTTTGGAACAAGAACAGAGTATAAGAAAGTCAGTCTTCACCCTTTCTGGACCAGTGGGCACATTTGAAAGGTTTGACAAATGTCGGGTTCCTGTAACAGAATGGCTGACCTGCAGTTTTCTGTCTATTCAAAAAATGGATGAATGGCTAGTCACAAAACATCAGTTTCGCTAACCGATGAGGCTCAGATGCAAGCAACAAGACCAAGAACCTGAAAAGTGAGATCTAAGCATCAAACATAAGCTAATCCCTTGAGCCCACAGTTGTCTGCCCAAAAGAAGTTCATTTGATGCCAGAGCACAGAATACAGTCACTCATTTATTTATTCAGGATTACCCCACCTTAGTCACACACACTCTCTTTTACTCACTCACACACAAATACAACACATGGAGAGACCCATCCTTCCTCACTTTCTCCTGACTTTGTTTGGATGTATTTGAATCTCTGTGGCCCCCAGAAGAATAAAAATGGCAGGCAGCTGGAGGTAAACTTCACTATGAAGCATCTCAGTATACTTTTTTAAAAAAAGACCACAAGTACCATCAAGACACATTGAGGGTAAGGGGGAAGTGGTGCCCATGAACACTACACTGGCTACCTCCAGTGTAAAAGTCCAAGCAAATTTACAAGAATCTCTTGAGGAAAGAAGAAGGAGGAGATTCCTGGTGTCGTTTGGTAAAATGTCATTCTGTGGACAAAAAATTACCCAGTTTCTGGTAGGTACTCAAATGAATTCTGTTAGTGTGTAAGTGATAGGTAAAGGTGTGTTCAGCTATCCTGTTCATTGCAAGATCCTATGGGACCCACTACCATACTCTCTTCCCAGATGAAAAGCAGGACTAATGTGGCCAAGCAGCTGCAAAAGTGATCAAGGACAAAGAGCACACAAGCTAAGAGAGGCTGCCACAGTTTGCTCTTGTTAGGCAGCATTCAACCTCCTTGCCTCCTCTCCCGTCTGCTGAGTCAATTGAACACAAAGTACTTTACTTTGAACCCAGCTTGCAGCAACTGAATTAAGCTGAGGATGGAGGGGGAAAGTGGGAGGAGAGAGAAACGGGGGCATTTTAAAAGCAGCTGTAAAGTGGAAAAACAAAGTATTAAATCGGACTGTTCTTGCCCAGTTGGGACAATTGGAGAGTACGCCACTGTATATGCTGGGTGTTTTTAGCTCTGAGCTCTCATTCAAAACTCATCCGATTGAGTCTTTGGGAGTCTTGTCCTTGGTGTGTGCTCAGCAGCTTAGGGGGCATCAGAATATTTTAATAGTTTTTCTATGAGGGCCAAATATTGGATGGGCTTGCCAGCTGCTGTTTGAAATCTCAAAATCGCCAGAAATGGATGTGGCAATGGACTACCCCCAAAGCGTACCTGCTATCAGTGTGTATGTTAATGCACTTTGCCTCTGCTGAGTGACAGGCTCTGATCAAGGCATAAAGTTCAGCTGCTTGTGCTCTCCATGATCTTGGAGTAGCTGCTGTCTCTAATACCTCCAACTTAGTCACGACTGCATATCCTGTTACTCTCTTATGTTCAAAGTAGTAGGAACTTCTATCTGTGAAGAGACTCCAGTCCGCATTTTGGATTGGGTCCTCTATGGGGTCCTCTCCTACCGACATCACAGCGTCCTATGCTTCCACACAGCTATGGGAGTCTGGGGGCACTGACAGGTCTGGCAGGAGGGTGGCTGGGTTAAGTGGTCCACATTGTTGGAAAGTAAGGTTGGGGTCAGCCAGAAGTTCTGCTTTCAGTTGCTGTTGTTGGTGTACTGAGAAAACCTGTTTATCAACTCATTAATAAGGCAATCCTTAATAAATAAATCCTTTCCTTAATAAGGCAATCAGTTAATGGGAAGTCCAGACAATAGTCCCAGAGTGAGATTTTTGCTGCCACGAGCATATAAGTACAAATAATTCCCTGGGCTATTTTTTGAGAGTAAAAGGCAATAGGATAGTGACTAGGTCCCAATTTCTGCATGAGTACACCACTGGCCATTCCCAGTCATTCAAGAATGAACAAATGGAACATCCTGCGATTTTTTGGAGGGTTTAAAGATTTCATGAGGACCAGGGATGACGGGCAGTAAATCATGGGAAATAAAATTTCAAATCCATTAACAGCATCAGAGTAACTTCCACTGAGATCCAGGCTAACTCTGTTCATGCAGGGCTGACTGCCCTTTCTTAGGCAGAAAATGCTGAGTTTCTCAAGAAGTCTCTGTACTGTTACATCTGGATAAAATCTTCAGCTGTTGTACAGGTAAAACTTGCCAATTGTAGTCCAAATGAAGGAGTTTTAGCTTTGTTGGAGGTAACAGTCTCAAAGAGTTAAGGTTCTTTGGATTTGTTTTGTGGATTTTGGATTTTGCTATATTACAAACGGACTCATTGAAACTTACTTCAAATAGTAAAACACAATATTACAAATTATACAATTGAAACAGCCCAGAATATAATAAATAGAGGAGAATAAATGGCTGAAGAGAGTCACAAATGCATCCCTACCACCCCGGAAAGATACCAGACATTTTCTTTTTGTACAGGCCCAACTGGAGGGGCTGCCTTTCAGGCCTAAATGTCCTGAGATTCTGAAAGAGCCCTGGCTCTCTGAGGCCCTTCTTTCTCTCTTAAAATTAGGGCAGTCAGTTAGGCTTATAAGCATGGGGAGAGATCACACCCCTAAATGTTCTCTGCGCACCCCACATATTTTTTTTCACTGACAATTAAAGCATGTCTTTATTTTTTATTTATTTTAGAAAAAAGTCTGTGTTCTTCCCCTTCAGGGAGCAGATCCTTCCTTTTAGGATGCTGCTGCACTCAATCTACCTACCAAATCACCTGATACAGGCAAGGAAATGTAGATTAAAATGGAGGGAAAGAAGATGGACAGCCTGGTTAACTTGTTCTCATGTATCTAAATTCATCAGTCGGGGCTCCTGTGTGACCAATGAGAGAGCAAACCAACTCCCACTTTATCACTATGATACCTGCTATACAGCAATTGCCACAAGCAGGATGATGGCAGTCAGGAGCCTCAGTTTGTTAAGCCAGCATAGACGTTGATTCAGTGAGGCAACAGCTGTACTAAAATGGTTGTTTATAAACATGTGGTGCACCAAGCCTTTTTAAAAACTTTCTACTAGTGTGTGTATTTTATGCTTTGCAAGGAAGGGCGATTCAATTCTATTTTTCCCTGGCCATGGCACATGCAGTCCTCCAGTACACTGCCACTGTTATTATCACTGTTACTTCAAAGAAAACATCCATAATATAGAGACCCCTCACATATAGAGACGCTCTCCTTCTCACTCCCTTCCAGGACTTCCCACACGCATTCGCTTGTGTTTCGCCTGGGCACGCTGCCTTCCAGATGCCTGGGCAATAGGAGGGGGCAGCAACACAGCCATAGAAGGTACGCAGATGCAGCTGCCCCTGCCATTCACTTGCCTTTTGGCCAGGTTAGAGGAGAGAAGACACACACACACACACACACACACCTGGACCAAAGGCAGGAGGACAAGGGTGGAGGCAAGCAGGCACAAATAATCAAGTTTGCCAAGGTTAAATGCATGAATGAGGACAGAGGACTGTAACTGTCTTTATTGGAAATACAGTAAATCTAGCATACCAACTAGCATTACTATTATTATTACTATTATTATTACTACTACTACTACCTTACCTTTCTCCCAATAATGGTAGTATAGAAGAAGACAACATATTTCTTTGGCAGAGTCTTGGGCTGGCCCTTTGCTGCTGCCGTCTGGCAGCTTTTATAACTATTACAGCATTTGCTCTGTTCTGATCTGATCTGTTTCTGAGCCAATTATAATTGTGAAACACGCTTCCTAAACAAGACTCTTTTGGGAAGTCCAAATTTTCTGGTCTGGCTTCCTCCCTTGGCTTTCTGCTAGTCTTATGTGGTATTTCCACTTTTATTACTGTCTGCCCAGCTGAGTTTGTTCAGAGAATCAAAAACTAAAGGATTTACATTAATAACACTTGCTTCATTCTCAGGTATTCTTTAGGAAAACCGGTTTTTACCCCATGTTTTACACAGACAAGCTGATTCCCTAAGTACAGAACTCAAAATGGAACTATCATCATAATCTTTATTGCTTATTATTATTGGCAAATCGTCCCAGATTTCCCATGACACCTTATCTCAGTCTAACTGACAATCTATTGGAGGACTTGAAAGTTGCTGTTCACCAGTGATCCCCAGTCAACTGAAAGAGATGAAGTAATTTTGCCAAGAAGAATGGGCAAAACCTGCCGGATCCAGATATGCAAAGCTGATAGAGACCTACCAAGGAAGACTTACAGCTGTAATTGCTGCCAGACATGCTTGTAGTGAGTATTGAATACTTGTGCCTTCTCAGTATTACATACCTGCCAAGGGAAACCATGCCAATTAAATTCATTTAACCAAATATAACTACAGCAGTAGATTTAAAGGTACTACATTCTGCAGCATAAAAGGCAACAAAAACCTTTATTCTAAGCTACAAGAATATCTCCATTATAGTTTATTCTTGATTCATTTAAACAATTTTGTTGTTGTTAACTGGTGGTATGAAAAGCAACAATTGTTGAAGTGGCTCAGTGAAAATTTTTGAAAGTCCATGAGTTGCAGTACATCTGCAGAAATAAAGGTTACATAAAAACAGTTCATGATTTTGTCTTTAAGAGGGCTCCAAACAAAATTAACAGCACTCCCAGCTTTTAAGATGGTACAGGTCTGTTGTCTTCTAAAGGAACTTGAGGTAAAGTCTAGAGGTAGGTAAGCAAATATAGGAATTAGAGATGAGCCAACCGAATCCTCAAATCCCGGAATCCTCAGCAAGGATTTGAGATTTGTGAATCTGAATCTCTTAGCTAAAATAGGCAAACCGAATCTTTCAAATACACGAACCAAATAGTTTGGTGGAGATTGGGATGCCTGAAAACCTGGGAGAACAGAAACACAAGCGGAGATGGCAAATAGGTGAGTTTTTCCCTTGGAATAATAATGGCTTTTGCTAACAATTTCAGAAATTACATCTAGGGTTGTATTCTAAGATATTTAAATTGAACATTTAAGTTTTAACTTCAGCACTTGCCTGGAAGGTACAAGCTTGAGATTTCAAGGACAGCTGAAAGATTTCTTTGCATAGTTCCCTTGCAGAGCTCTTTCGTACACAATTCTGGGTTTTTTTAGTTTTACAAGGTGTCACAAACTCTGCTGGTGCATCATCAAACTACAAAGCCCAGGATCCCAGAAGGAGCTATGCAAAGAAAATCCAGTTTTGACCTGGATTATCTCTCTACTGTAGTATGTGGCCCTGTTTACACAGGCAGGAAAATGTGGGATTCATCCACATTTTCCTGCCTGTGTACGAAGGGTGTTCATGTCATTTTCAATCGGGGGAAAAATCCTGAGGCAAAACTAGGACAATTGTCCTGGCCAGATTTCTTCAGATTATCCTTCTTTCCCTTGCTGTTTAAACCCTTTTTTAAAAAAAGGATTTGAAAGATTCGAGATTTGTGAGATTCGTTGATTCCCAGAACCTTCCAGAGATTTGGATCTGGATTCAGATTTGGAAAATTCTGGATTTGTCTCATCCGTAATAGGAATCATTCATACAATAACATCCATCTCTGTTATGTTTGGAGGCTCCTTGAACTAGAGAAGCAACAAAATGCCTTCCTGCCCCCATCTGAGATAACACACGTGCGGTATTTTCATTTGAATTATTTCTGTCTAAGGTTGAACCTACACAGGTGAAATCATGCATCTTTACCTTGAACTCAGCCCTGTTGCAGGACATGACATTGTTCTTGTTCCAGTGTGAAAACACTTCTTTTTGATTCCTTAAGGCAATTCTAAAAACTCTCCAATTTACTCAACTGTTTTATGGAAGAACCATTTTTTAAAAACCTGCGGTGTGATCCTCAAATTGGGATTGGGGTAGAATGGGGGTGGGGGGAAAGTGGTGACCACCTGGTGGACACAGAGTCAATGGGGAAGTGTATTGCTCATCTACAAAAGGGCTGGAAGGGTCAGCACCATTTTTTTTTCTTTTCTCCTTATTTGCACTCTGTACATATGTGAAGATGACAGTGGGAGGGCTCTTGTGGCACAAACACTATAACACACTTTCCTGGGAGTAATCACTATTGAACTCAGTAGGAAATATGTCTGAATAGACCTATATAAGATTGCACTATATGCCATCAATCCCACATCCACTTTCCTAGGAATTAAATTTTAAAAACAAAACAGCAAATTAAAGGGGCAGAGGCAACACATGTGAGGGTTGGGGTAATCACCCAAGTATGCACCCAATCCAATGGGAATGAAAGTGGGCAGTCCCAACAACAGAAAAAAGAAAAAGGTTATTTGATTGTGTGAATATGAGCATGCATGGTGGGAACAAAAAAAAAATATAGCTGCTGTGGCCATGTAACCAGACATAAACCAATATGGAGAATGTGTGCGCACAGTAGAAACACCTCCTTGTACCAAGATGACTATATGATGGGGTCCCATGTGGCGTTTCAAGCTGATTTCAGTTTGGATTAAAATAGGTGTGTGTGGCAATAAAGAAGCAAACCAGTGACCCCTGTGCAGTGGGGCTGGGATACAGTTCAGTTCAGTTTCTTGTATTTTAGCAATCAGCTATTATACAAAAATATTTTGTAAAAAGTAAAAAGAAAAGTCAAATAAATTAATTTACATGTAATAGTTAATCTACAATAGATGAATCACTATCTATATCCCCCCTTACACTTTATAGCATGTAATTGTAAAGCCTTAACAAGAAATTTAGATGTTCTAAAAGATACATATTTCACAGCATCAGATAACAGAAAACAGACCTTCACAGAAGAAGAACTTCCCTTAAGAGATTTCAATAAAGGAAAAATACAGTTATTCCTAAAATCATTATAAATAGGGCAGCCAAGCAATGCATGAGTTAAATCTTCTGTTGAGACAGAGTTGCAACCACATACTCTGTCATTCATACGAGCACTCTTGTATTGGCCCATCTGATCTGACAATGGGAGAACATTTCAAACTTCATGTCGGAAATTCTACCATGTATTGAAAAGATTACAGGGGTAACTGAAAAAACATCGTGGGGAAGGATCATTGGATTGCCTCTGAGATGCCTCTCAGTGTCAGATTAGTCTTTAGATTGTCATTCCCTTGAGTCAAAAGAAGGGGACTGAAAACCCCAAATTCATGGAGCTTGGACACAGCACTCTGTAGATTCAGTCTAAGATATGCATACTAGACTACCATCCATTCTGATGCTCAGCATTCCTGAACGTCTTGGGCTTTATTGCAGACTGGTTAGAAGAGCAACAGTCTGCTCTGATTGTAGTAGGCGCTGGGGGGGGGGCTTGAGTTAGCAGAACGGAGGAAGATTTAGTATGGGTAAAAGGGTCACGTAGCCATTGTATTGTTTGTTAATTAACCGGTAGAGGTAGTTGGAGATAGGCAAGATTCCTGTTAGACAGGCACGGTTCCTGTTGTAAAGGGTCGGGTAAAAAGGTCGACAGTTCCGAAATTGTAAACCGCAGC